>JBAJNP010000431.1:0-96770 GCA_036877545.1 Yasuhikotakia modesta | reverse complement strand
AAATCACATTGTGTTGCATCACTTTTCTGAACTTCCATGCCATGTTTTATCATGTTATAAACTGTGACGTCTTTACAATATTACCTACACTTACCTGCCTTTAGAAAACAACTTAAATGCATGCTTTGTGAATGACATGACTGGTCAAACATGTGAGATTGTAAATGAGTGTGTTCACAGTGTGAGTGTCATAGTGGTGAGGTGATAGTTAAAATATAAACAGGATCCTAATGAGTGCAAAATCTCTGATGGCCTAATTGACTATGGGGAACATGCTGTGATATGATTGCTTGGACTACAGAGATACAGACTACAACATACTACTACAGACTAATCTCACTGTTGAGTACACTGGTAACATTTACTATTAGCAAACTGTTTACTAATTCAATCATTCATTAATAATTGTCAAATGAAATAATATTACCACTGTACATTAAGTATTGCTTATGTAACTGTGATAAGAGATATATCTGTTATATATCTATCTCTAAAGAAGTCATCTGTTCTCTCTCTCTCTCTCTCTGTAACCCTCAGGCAGCTGTGACAGTGTAAGGTGGCCCAGAGTTCAGGTGTGCCCCTCTCAGGTGTCCTATCCCCTCTGCCTGTCCTGAGCGCTGATGTAGTGCTGTTACTATGGTTCCCAGTGGTTTTAGGTTACCCCTGGTCCCTGGGGTATGATCTACACTACCACCCTACATGTAGCAGATAAAAGATCCCACTTGACTGGCCATTGAGGACAGCTGCATGGGACACAAGAGAGGAACAGGCTATAGTTACAAGATGCCAGATTCTGGATTCTGGAGTGATAAACACTGTCAGCATCGTGTGCAGACAGCTTCTCACATGAAAGTCTAGATGTTACATCAATAAATAGCAAAACAGCACAAATAAAACATTTGCAGAATACCTTTTTAAGAAAACCTCACAAAAGTGTTACGCCTACAAAAGCATTTGAAGGACCTGTCTGGACTGCTGCTTGTTCCAGCAGTGTTTGGAACTCCAGATGCAGAGGATTAAAACATCTCGTCCTCACAGATGACACAAACATGGCCTATTAGGTTCCATTAGGAGATTATGAGGTGAGAAAAGAGCAGAGCCCTGTGGTGCCCTGAGGCCTCACGGAGGTGTAGAGTTTCTTGCTCCCGCTTAGACTAATGAACACACTCTTAATGCACAGATTATTGGACTGATAGTGTAGTGCCTGAGGTGAGAGAGAGGGTGGCCTGAGTGTGTTTTGTTTTTCCTGACACATCCAGACCCCAGGGAAGAGGATTGTCTGTGTGTGTGAATGAAATATGTGAGATGTCCCCAGAAGTTTAACGAAACCTCCTTTAAAGGACAGGCAAAAGCAGCTCATAAACAAACTAAATTTTCTCAAATTCTAAAAAAAAACTTTTATTTTTACTTTTATTTTAACTGTTTAATTAAAAAACAGTTTTCTTTTAGGTGTGGTGTTTGGGTTACGGTTGCTTTCATTATAGCAATTATAACTTGTAATTATAACTTGTTTGTATGTTTAATTAATTGGGAGTATTTACTTGAGTGTTGAGTTTATAAACTTAAACACACACACGGCTATCATGTTAAAGGAAAAATTGCTAAGACCATTCCTCAGAAATGAGCTAAAGTTTGTTTTGTAGTGCGTTACCTCTCCTGACATATCCGGAGCCAGAGGGATCAGAGGCCATAGAGAGGAGTAGATGCCAAAGAAGACTACCCACAATCCAATGCTGCCCCAGATAGCAATGTGACTGAACTGTGAGGCAGTTGAGAAGATTAGAGAAACACATATTAAGTTGAGGACACTCACAAGCCCGAAACATTTCAAACACCACTGATGCAACATAATGCCATCCAATATCACACCTTAATAATGGATTTTAAGTTATTTGTATATATATTTATACGTGTGTGTGTGTGTGTGTGTGTAACAATACTCTATACAAAAACATGCATTTCGTATGTGAACACAAATTACTTTTGTGCAGCATGTGCTTTCTGTTTATATTATCCATCTAATCACTTTCAAACTCTCACCATGGTCCAGGAAGATGTCTCCAGACCAGCTTTCAAACAGACCGTGATCACCACAAACTGCAAGAGACACAAGTTCAAATCTTACTTTGCATATACATATAAACATTACATGAACTAACATATAAAACACAGCCATCAGACAGGAACTGCCAAACAGGTTCTGTTTGAAGTTCTGTTTGAAAGGGAGCAGATTTATTTTCATTTCATTACATAAACGCTGGTGTAAAGTAAGTGAGAACCATCCTTGCTGCAGAAGGAACATTTCACAGCAGGAAAGCCGGACAACGTGTCAGGTGACAGCCAGGACACAGAGATGCTTTGTAAGGACTCTGGAGTCTTTCTGAAGGCGCGCAGATAAATGGAAGGTCTGAAGAGACCAGACACACTTACTGTATAAACCATGTTGCCTAAGAGAAGATAGTCTGGTGTCTTTCCGTTTCCAAAGACTGTGTCTGTGAGGAATCAACAAGAAGGCTTTTAGAGCAGTATAATCACATGCTAATGCACATACGGATGTGTACATACAATCACGGGTCCATGGAAAAGTGCTAAAGAATATTCCATTAGGATGTTAAGCTCAAGAGGGTCTAATGGTCATGTCTAAACAGAAAGGGCAAAAGGCCCCTGATAGAGTATACGGGCATGTGTGTAGAAGACTTCACTGATGCTTAAAGATGCCACAGTGCAAGTTTCACAGCTCTTTAAATCTAAAAACCCATTAGCATCAAACCATTGGAGCCTGAAACTTATGAACATTCATTAAGTAACATCCTTCTCAAAATATATGTTTTATTGACAGCATAAATGTTCATTACCACAGAAATTGATTTCAACTAACATTTCAGTTAAAAACACTTTGTAATGCAATTATTGCCAGCATTTGTGGCATTACCACAGAAATCAGATATATAGGACTAAACAAACTTGTAACAGCTTGTTTGCATCTCATGACAAACCTGTGCTCTAATGGTCATATAGGTAACAGATAAGTGTGGATGTATAAGAAGATGATGATAGCCATACAGAGACATTAAGAGAGATCTGCTCAAATCAATGAGGATTGATTACTCAGAGATGAACTCAGAGATTAGGTTGTAGGATGATTGTTATTGTCTTATGGTAAATGCTACAGCTAACAGCTCTACAGGAGGAGTTAAGTGTGTAGTGGGTAGTCGCTGTGGGGTTAATATAGCTGTATTAGTCAGTCACTGACTGCGAGTGAGAGAAGATGATCCAAAACCATCAACACTCTGGCACTGTGAAACACAACAAACAGCATGTGGATCTGGATAGTGTGTATGTGTGTGTGTAGCACTGAAAGGCTGTCAGTCAAAGAGAGCAATTCCTGCCTCTGTTTAAAGAACAGGTCTGAGTCTGACTGTGTGGTCTTATAGTGAGCCAGCTAAAACACCCACACGCGCGCGCGCACGCACGCACGCGCACGCGCACACACAGAGTTATCAATTTAAACTGGGACATTCCATAGACCTCTACTCTTGTTTCTGTCCACGCTAGTAATGAACATATTAACCTAACCCTTTCTATATTTTTACAACTCAAAAATAACATTATTTACTATTTTATAGCATTTTTACAAATGAGAACATCCCCAAAAGGAGGCCCTTACACACACACACACAAACACAGTCATCTGTTCACACACTCACCACTCACACATATTAACACATTTTAAAACACAGACCATCAGCACCTTATTAAACACCAGTATGTGGAAACAGGTAAAGCGTTTGGTTAAGTGCATATTTGTGTGCATGTATGGGTGATTTTGAGATATTCATGGTGGCCAAAGATGCAGCAATTAAGCTGAAGCAAGACCAGGCCTGTCTTTCACTCCATCACCCAGTAACCTCAAAAAACAAAACCAAAAGTAGTGGGAGTGAGTGTGTGCGCTTACCGTGCTGGAAGGCCTTCAGGGGGAACCAGAAGAGAATGACTGAGTGGAACAGGCCGTTCAGACAATGGGCCCAGAAGACCTGCAGAAGAGTGGAGGAGGGGATGAGAAATAAGAGAGAGAACAAGAACCATGAGAAAGACTGTGGCCACACCAACCCTGTCGCTGACCCCTGACCCCAGGCCTTTGTGTGTTCTCAGCACCAGGCTAAGTGGAAGGTTTGTCGGGCCTCAGAGCTCAATGGCCACCCCGCTGACAGACATTTTGTATATCCCGAGAGTGCGGTGAGAAGGAAGCATGGCAACTAACTAAGAGATGACAGTAAGGGGCTTCGCGCTTCCTTGTTTTTTCTTTTTAAGTTAGACTTTTTATTAAATTTCTTAAAATATCGTTCCTTTCTTATTAGGAAAAAGTAACACCAAACCATTCATGGATACTTTCAGTACACATGTAAAGAAATGAAGATGTATTAGTCTGTTGCTACAGTGCATGGTAATTTGGAGTAGTGTGGAAAAACTATCGCTTACACAGGTAAAGCATAAAGCCTCTGAGTGTCTGTGTGCATACATGGGCATGTGGTTTTGGATGTGCCATTTAAACAAATATCCTCCTCCAAAACCGCCTTGTTTTGAATTTACATTATGCATGGACGCGGCCAAATAAAACACTAATGGGCGATGTAGCATGAAACAGCCGTGAAATGAAATCAGGTCTGTCAGAGGTGGAGTTTCCAATCCAAGTTTTTCCAGCGCTACTCTTTTCACCCCTGCAGTCTGAAATGATCCTCTTCCCCAGACACAACATATTATTCCAACATTAGGTAAGTAAAACACCTTAAAATTTATGTTAACATACAGTCAATAGAATTAAGAAAGGCCAATTTAGTGCATCAAAAGTGTATCAATAAACAATTTTCACCACATTGACAAAAATGTTTTTACAATAAATCAGATTAGGACAGCTTGGTAGTGACATGTAACTTTTGAATTAATAAGTTTTGTGAATGAGCTCTTTTCTTAAAACAATTATTTAAGTAAGGGCTAGTCCACCCTCTACTCACCCTATATGAAATACTATGTACTAACAGTGTGTAATACTTTGAATGTTCCTGGTACAAAGCTGCCCAATGATAGTGCCTGACAGAAAAGCTCATTGATGAACCTGGCCCTTGATGAAAAGTCTAAGTTAAAGCATTGTCAAAAAATTTGATAAACTGTGCAGCCATCAAACTTTTTTATGGGGGATGGGCTGAGAGTAGAAAATACCCTGAGACTGTCTTGTCCTGTGTTGTTTCAGAGAAGCCCTTTGTGACCTCCTGGCCTCTTTGCTCTAACCCTCTCACCTCTGCTATCCTAACAGAAAAACAAAGCTTGGGGCTCCGGCTCTCAGATAACAGCCTTATCCTACACACATAATACAATCCACTGGACTTGCTGGTGGCCGCAGTGTAGCCACAACCTGCCTGTTTATTCTATCAGTGATGCCCTTACTTATGTTTGTAACAGCTTGTAAATATCCAAAACTCCATAGCAACATGCTAAAACACAAAGAACCCAATCGCTGCAATATTTCCTACCATAAACCTGAGAACATTTTTAGATGAGTTAGTGTTTTTGAGCTATGTCTTACAATGTTTACAAGCAAGAATTTGGATGATTCAAAATTTGGTCTTTCTGAACATTTTGGTCTTTCTGCCCTACAATGAATGCAAATTAAATCAATAAATGTTCATAATCATTTGTCGCAGAGAGGCCCCAGACTCCTCAGTATCTAAGCAGGTTGCTAAGAAAGTAAGTGTGAATGCTGTCTGGCCTGAATTAAAGGGCTGCATTCTGTGTGTGACAGCTTAATTGCTTAAACGAGCATGAAAGGATAAACTTTATTTTAGGCAACTACTGCCAGACTCTTTAATAAGCCTTCTTCAGCTATGTTGGACCACAAATAAAGCCAGAAACACTGCGTGTGTGTGTGTAAGAGAGAGAGAGAGAGATGCAGTGTGTTGAAAGAGTGTAATAACAGCCATCCTGGGGGTCTATAAGGGGCTTTGGTGTTATTAGGGAGACTTTAATGGCAAGACTATGTAATTAAAAGTGAAAGGGGACACAGTGAGAAAAGCCCTAAATATTTCACAGCCTTTGTTCCCTCTCAGGCTAGCGCACTCCCTCTCTCTTTCTGCTTCAACAGAGCTTTAATTCTCAAAGAACCATTCAGTTCTTTACACAAATACAGACTTGACAAAGAATGAGGTCTGAGGAACAGAACATGTACAGCTGCATCATATATATTTAAGTCTATATGCACTTTTAATGCAATTTTAC
Organism: Yasuhikotakia modesta; assembly: GCA_036877545.1. Taxonomy (NCBI): domain Eukaryota; kingdom Metazoa; phylum Chordata; class Actinopteri; order Cypriniformes; family Botiidae; genus Yasuhikotakia; species Yasuhikotakia modesta. The sequence continues at coordinate 90,500 of JBAJNP010000431.1, read as the reverse complement.
ATTAGCTATTCAAATGTTTTTATATCAAGCCAAGTTTAAGCTAAACTGTATGTAGTTTACTTTCTGAATCTGTATTTCTACTTTAACTATATTCTATTTTTATTTTAATTAAAATTCTTTTTGGCACGCTATCAGCTGCAGTACATCTGTGTGTCTATCTATCATCTCTCTCCCGACCGCAGGGGTTGTGTTGTCTGTAATCCTGGTCAGTGTGGTGGTAAATGGGTCTCCACACCTGTGGAGCGAGGCCGAGAGGTGACACCAGCAAACAGCCATGCTGGGGCTCCAGACAGAACAACTTTATTAACACAGAGAGGTGAAGTCAGCAGTCCCAGACGCCCACAGAAGGTGGGAATATATGCGTCTTTCATATATGCTATTAATGTATCTGAGAAGAGTAATAGATAGATTTGCACAAGAAACAGATACTGTCAACATTGTTCACATGTTTAGAACCCAAACAGTTTATTAGCATCTATAAAAGAAGCTGACAACTAACAGACAGAATGAAAGAGAGGGACAGTTTTACTGAAGACTAAACCTTGTTTTTATGGAGTTCAGAGGGGATTTTAGCCTGAGTGCCAAACTGCTCAGTAAAGTAAAGGATACAACTGTGTAAAGGATACACAGTGTGACTCATTTACGAGGGCATTATTATCAAATGAATAATACTAAATCAACAGGTCTTTATTCACATTTCTATTTATCTAAATTTATCTATTTATTTAAATTATATTTTAAGAATATATGTTCTTAAAATATATATTTTATATATATTATGTTTTATATATATAAGTAGGAGAAAAGGCATGGCGCCAAATACAGGTAAAATCAAACATGTCAAATCTTTCTGGGTGTGTAAACACAATACTACATCAAATAAAAATATAGTTAGCCATAAAAATCCAGGCAAAAGCTTAATCAATAAATTGTCAAATTATAATTTTAAGTTTTTTTTGTGTAAACTATTTCGCTGATGAAGATTGCCTAACTATTGCCTAAGAAAATTGTGAATCCTTAATCTAACAAGTTGTTTAAAAGCTAACTGGAACTCAGAGTCAGCTTACCTGATGTCCACTCAATGAGATAAGGGTGATAGGCACAATAACCAATTAAACACAAAATCGTTTGTGTCATCTTTTGAGTTTGCTGTTGACAAGAAGTCATGTTTAGACCACTCCAGGTCAACAAAGCTCCATTAATCCATAGAGTTCGCAGACTTTATGCATTTTAACTGTAATTACTATTTGATGTGCTGCTAATTTCTTTAGAGAGACAGTGTAAACACTAATTAAGATTTACCTCAAGTGAAATTTATGTTTCTTGGTTGATTGTATTTACCTTGGTGTTGAAGCCCATTGCATTCTGGGAGGTTTTGTAGAGTTCTGGGTATTTTAGCATGTTCTCTTTTCTGCAGGATCGCTCAAAGATGCCCAGAGTCAGAGGTGGCAAAGCAGTGAAGATCTAGTGCAAATAAAATTGTATCAATTTTACACGAATAAAGACAATTCATTTCTTCAGCATTTATTCTCCTGTTTTTGAAATCCTCAGTGTACTACTCAGAGACAACCAAGTAAACCATTTCTAGGCGTAGAGGTTTTCCCACAGAAAGTATAAACACTGTGGCTCTGTGGTGCTATCAAAATATTGCTTGTTTGTTTGAGCTTCCTGAAGAGCCAGATGGAGAAAAACTGGGTGAACCAAGTGTTTCTCTCTTTAAGTGACCAATGGCAGATGGAGGGAAAATTCAGCAAACTGGCAAAGAAATCATACACCCCAATAATATCCTAAAGCATTAATCTTAATAGCTGTCCAAAAAGTAAACTTCGTAAATAAAAAATTGCTATATAAGCTTAAATGAAAAAGATTTTGAATGTGGAGTCTGATTGTGCTCCATTATATAAAGTCCTCCAGCACAGGCACACATGGCGCCGCTTTGGACAGCCTTTCCCTCCACATTTTTTTCCTTTTCTTGCAGCCCGCTGAGCATGTAACTTTGGCATTTATCTTATTTGCACTCCCTCGCTCCATGTGCAAAAATGATTTCAAACTAACATCTGCCACTGTGCCTGCAGCCTGTTAGCAGATCTCCTGGATGCTTTCTGATTGTTCTGCCCTGCTCTAATGTTTCTCCGTGCGGCAGCTGTTGAAAGCGAGAGGGGTGGTATTATAGTCCGGAGGGGCTTGAGGGGTCAGCCGTAAGTGTCTCTCACTGGTTCAGCTGGAGCTGTTTGGCTGTGGTTGATGGGCGAGTGGACATGGTCCACTGGGCTTCATTCTCCTCTGTTCAGGGGTGGATTCAGCCTGTTGCGTCCGGCAGACCCCCCCGAAGCTGTGGAATTTCTGCTCTCTCAGATAAAGAGAAAATGTGACAGGCCCAGTTGTTACTGCCCTCACAATGTCAATGAACCATTACATATGGCTGTTGGGAAGACTTGTTCAAAATGTACTTTTGTTCACGCTTAAAAATAATATCTTGTGACAATCGAGGTGGTTTAGCAGTTTTTCTTGCCATGAATGAAAACGCATCTGTAAGATTTCATGGAAAACAGAAAAACTGCAATTTACCATGTTCTAAAAAGGCCAGTTGTCAGATTCACACATTATTATGGTATGTATCAGCTGTAGATCCTCACAAAAACTAATTTTGACACATCTATTTGTTTTCAGACTTCCTAACTCTGCAGCTGTGAGCTACTCTCAGCTACTCTCAGTGTGAGAAAGTAAAAATCTGCCTTCTTTCATTTAAATTTAGTCTTTGTACAGTCTTAAAAATATAAACAAGTAAAACAGGTGGTTTAGTGTTTTTTGGCAGTACAGTTTCTACCATTTGATAGCTATATCTACAAAAACCTCTGACAAGAATTTTTGTTTTCTTAAATAACTTCCCTTCCTGTTGAAAACATGTTAATTAACAGCAACAGTTCCTATCACCAGCCCTCAGGCAGGGAGTTCATAGAACTCCACCCAAACGACCATGTGTGTGTATTTAAGAGTCTGGATTCAACCTGTTTCTTTATCATCCACCACTGACCTGTTTAATGCTGCTCTTTAGGGCACGAGCGCCTGTTGTTGCAGTACATTCAGGACATAGTTCTGTGCACGTGGGGAATATGGACTTGACAGGTGCTCATAAATAAAAAGGACTTTTTTTCAGGATGGTGCTGACACGGGCCGCAGTAAAGGAGCCGTCTGGGGTGCCGCGGCTAATGAGTTTCTAGCCCGAGCGCAACAGGGGAGGCGTTTTAACACATTTCCTCTCACAGTAATGAAGAGAGGACAGTAAATCACACACATATACTTACCACATTGTACAGGCCGATGCACCAGCGCTCAAACAGAATCTGACCGGAGAAGCCATTTACAAACGCAAACCAGATCTGGAAAATAAATAGACAGTGTGATGGTGATGAGCAGTAAGTCTTTTACATGTCTTACATTTTACAATTTACAACTATTTTATCAAATTACTTTTTACATTTTTACCTTTATACAACAAAAAAAGGAGAAACAGGCTTTTGTAATGTGTACATAATATAATAACACAAATTTTGTAATAAATTAAAAAAGCTGGAGATACCAAATATTTTAATGTGTATAATACTACTTTTTACTTTAACAGTAAAGGAAACTGTAACATATAGGGGCAATGAAGGAACATATGATAATCATTAACATTTTAATGTGTGTAGCAGGTATAGATATACGCTCATTAATCATATATTGTCTGCTTTGTGTGTGCTAAACTCTGGACACTACAGAATTTTAATTTAGGTTGATCGATGATTATTGTTTTCTGTGGGGCCTTTCAGTGCTTGAGACTGCCAGGAGGGAGAGAGAAAGACAGAGAAAGAGAGCGAGACAGAATGAGAGACGCTGACCCTATCCCTGCATGACAGTCCTATACACTGGATCACTGCAAGTTGTTCATTCCAAGATCAGCCCTGAGGATAAATATGCCAGGTGTGCAGATCAGTATGTCATATACTGACAGGGGGTCCAATATCTGAGGCCACTAGTGAAAATGCTCAGTTCTAATCTGAGTTGAATTAAAAATATAAACATGAATTTTAAAATGACAGCAGCTGGCATAAGCTTGTGTGAATGGTCCATGTTATCCTTGCAGGATTTGAGAATGTTCTAAAGGACTCTTGTGCTTCAGTAACAGCAACACTTTTTGCTTAACAGAATTAACACAGTTACAGGACATTAAGTCAAAAACAAAAATAACAGCTGACATAACATCAAAACCTCAGCAGCAGTTGCTTCAGAAGAGCCACATCACAACTGAGAAGCCTCACTATCTTGTGATATGAAACCACAACATGAGCTTAACACTTCATTACTCAGCCGACAGCCACATGTAGGACAGAGAGATGAAGAGAGAGACAGCTTGAGATGTTAGCACTGGAAAAAGGGAAAACGAGACTTTGGCCCTTCCCATGATTTCAGCCAGAAGGGGATCAGAACAGCTCATAAATCAGATGAACCATTTCCCACCTTCATCAACCCCAAGTGTCTCATAGAAGAAGCAACTGATTACAGATCAGCATTACTAGAAAAAAATCAGAGCAAATGCACTGAAGCTCTACAAGCCTCCGCTAAAAAGGAAAGTTTTTTTGGATTTAAGAATGTAGACCAGGCAGAAGATCACAAACAAAAGAAATATAGAAAGAAAGATAATGTGTATCCAACCATATGCCACACAAAGTTTATCACATGCTTCATGGACTATTAGTTAACCGGCCTGGCAAAAACTCATGCTGGGAACTGAAACTAGAAAAAATACAGCTCAGCAGCTGGCATAAACATGCCTGTTCGGGGCGAATCAAACCTGTAATACATGTTAATAGGATGTTAAAGTTCCATTAGGCATAAAATTTATTGTCTGAATTTTAGGGCTGCAAGATCAGACTTTAAGAAAATGAGTAACGCTTGAACTAAAGTTCTGGTGGAACCTGTGTTACATTCATTTAAATATAAAATGCAAAAGAAGTACATTACAAATATATTATAGAAGTCTGTTAGGGCAAAATGTAATTCTGCATACTGATGACTGCATATGTTAGCTGACTCTGCATGTGTGCCTGTGAGACAGGCTTGATAAGTAGTGCCATAGCCAGGCGGACATTTCCTTGCTTCATTTAACTCCATTATGAAAGCGTGAATTGCTACAAATTTTTGGGTTTTGACGGAACACCCTGACAGCGGCCCCCGCCTGCTACATCGCCGTCCCCCGCGCTTGCACACACAGCACATTCACAAGCCCCTCTCATGCAATAGTGTGAGCCAATGTGTGAAAATGTTCCCTAAACAAATGTCGGTCACCCCTCCCCTTCAGCCCTTCACAAAAAGAGAAAGGAGGATTGGCCGCACTCCCCCGTACAGCCCCCCCGAAAGCCACGCCCATCCGTTCCAACTACTGTTTGTCTTTCCATCAGGTGCATTCTACCGTGATATTGTTTTAAAAGAGCTGCTGCTTTTGAATGTATTTTGTACACACACAGACGTTTGAAGCTTTATTATTAAAAATCTCTAAAAACACCATTTTCATAGGAAGATGATATTCACTTTATCTCATGCCTAAACGCAACCCTCACACAAACCGTTTGTCGTTATTATGTTAAAAATAAAACAGAGATCTGTCTGATTTGTGAGCCTTTCAAATAGCGAGGACCGCTCACACTAGCTTTTGATGTTTCATTACATCTGTGAGAACATTGCGAAAAAATGTGGCCTTCACAAGTATAGCCATCCCCCACATATACATTCATGAATAAATGACAGAATGCATTGTGTTGTTTTCCTCCCTGCTAGCAAATCACATGGTGTGATTACATCCTGGACTTCAGTGAGCCTCTTTCAAACACGCAATTTAACCGAAAGACACATGACACATGAGTCGATGTGGCCAGTGGCATGCTGATAGTCGAACAGGCAGGTCAGAGAACCGCATTAATGTGAGTCTCCCTCATTGAAGGGCTACAGGCTGCAGGATATTGTTGTGCTAAGTCAAAATAAAGCCTCTATTCATGGGCAGCAGTACATGCATATGAGAGAGCATTTTGGCCTAGTCCTCTGGGTCCTGTGAGAGCCCCACTCTCCTCTTCCTTCAATGAGACAGATTCATTGATTTGCTCATTAGGGACTGGGGACACAGTGTGGAGGGCTCTCTCTTTCTTTTCCTTCCCTTCTCATTCAGAGCAGTTCGGCGTGGAGGTGTGACTGGCCTCTACCCTCCGCTGCACAATCTGAAAAAAACAGGAGTGTGTGTATGTGTGAGAGCGACATTGTGCGTCCCGTGAGACTCGCCCAGAAGGGCTCTTGGCATATTTTTAAGGAATTTTGAAATCAGTGATTCCACCCCCGTCTTGTGTCCTGAGGTTGCGCGGGAAGGAAAAGAGACAAAAAAGTTGCTGCCTGACCATGTGCCTGCTTGAAAAACTAAAACTAGGCCTGAGCTTAAGGAGGTGACTGAATTTTGAAATATGCCAGATGAAGGTTCTAGCTCATTGTTAGCTGTACCAAACAGGTTTAGGTGGTTAAGAAGATGTATAACCAGCTGGTGGAAACCTGGCTTTACTAAGCACAAATTTTAAACTTCCTTCATTTAACTTTTCTTAAAAATTAAGAACTTTCCAATAATTTTAGTTTAAGATTAATTTGGGATTTGATAGTTATATAGCAAAATATGCTAAAAGAAAAACAAACTTAGAACACCATATGTTAACAGGTCAAAATGACATTGTCAAGATTGTCTACCAGCTTACCCAGAACCCTGACCAGCTGGTAGTCCAACTGTTCAACCAACTAAACCAGCTTGGAAAAACCAGACACCAGCTGAAGACCCTCGCCAGATAAACCTTAGAAATAAGGGCAAAGCAATGAAGCATGGTCATTACATTGCTGTGCGTGCGTGACAGAGGAACCCGAAAGCAGCAGTTGTGTGTTTAGAATGATGGCACCAGTGAGACTGAAGGCCCTGGGCCTCCTCTCACTACTGCAGTCTTTCTCTAAGCATGCTGCAGTGTCTGAATGAGGCCCTTGTAATTACTTCAGAAATGCTACTCATCTGTCAGCCCTGCCGGTGCCCGCTGAAGAGCCGTCAATCAAGATCTCAAGAACCCGGCAGGATAATGACAGCAAGCACAGCAATTTGGTTGTAAGAGAGGCTTTCTGCATGTCTCAAAGGGGCTAATCCAACTACGTTTCTGAAATTTTTGCTCATGTTGAAAGCATGCAAGACAAGATAATGAGGACTAAACAAACCAGCATGGCAAATGTTAACATCTTTTGCATTAACTTCAAAAGTTTCATACATCTTTCAAACTCAGTTGTCTGAAAAACTTTTACTTGAAGGAGATCATGTGTTTCACTGTGGTTACAGATGAACAGACTTTGGTCTGGAAACATTGCAAATAATTCTAACACACTGTTCCAAAACCTGGCAAGTTTCCTTGATGTCTGTTGCCTTATAAGGTAGCACCTTATCACACATTAAGTTCATAGGCCTCAACAATTATTTGCTTGTATTTGCCAACATAAGATGACATTCTAATAAACAGAAATACATAGCACACAAAGGTTGCACAAAACAATTAACTTTTGAGTGACATTTAAATAACATTCAAATTACATTTAAATGTCCTTTGTCATCTCTAATTAAATTTAATAAATGGAGATCTTTGAGATCAAACTACAGTTTCCAGGGCTTCAACACTGGTTGGTAAAAATAGTTATTGCATACATACATTTGAACATAAAGCACCAACCACAAGTAGGAAAGGCAAAAATGGCCGCTAACATCCTTATTCCACTTCCTTCAGGGGTAAGACTAGAAAAATGAGATGAATTAAAGCCTTCACGGACTCAGAGGTAAACCTATTAGGACGACAAATGTATCCCTTTAACGGACCCTTGGGAAGCAAGTGTCTTGAATATCAGGCCCTTACAAAAAAGAGGTGTTTCTGGTGTGAGGCAAGGAAATACTAAAGCTTTGCCCTATTGTTCTCCAAAAAGCCCCTTATGGAGAGGGGGAGTACATTTTCTGACCACAACAAAAGGTAGGTTCTGGAGGAGCTACATTCACCTCCATGAGTTTGAGTGCACCGGGTGCTTCTCAGTTCTTTTCAGAGAGCCTAAAGAAAAAACTACTTAACTGTACATAGTCCTGTGTCGCCTCATATGCAAAACAGGTAAATGAGCGAAAATGAATTTGTTTCTTGATAAAGTGAAAAAGTGTGATATGTGATCACACCTGGAAATAGTTGTGTTCAAAGCTGAACTTTCTTGTGGAACAAAATACAACAAACCAGGGCAAACCCCTTCAAAACACACTCATGAAAGGCATTCCGCACAACAGGAACAGAAAACATTTCAAATATCAGATTCATTGAGCTATAATTGCTAACAGCCACAGGGTTTTGACAGACCATAGGTTCCCATGCATTTAACCCACAGTCTCCACCGAATGTTAAAACAGAAGGGCAAAAACATCACGTCTCTGCTACATTTATAAAACATGACCACAACAGCTTCCAAAACTCCCACATCTAAATGCAACCCAAGCATGTAAACAGGAAAAGGCTTTAACATAGGCAAAAATAATTCACAAACCTGGCCTCAAGGAATGATACAGCATAACATGAAAGAAACAGTAGAGCCCAAAATTTACATTCTGTCATTATTTACTCGCCCATATGTCATTCCAAAACCACAAGACTTCCGTACACAAATGAGAATGTTAAAGAATATACCGGGCACCCTTTTCTATACAAGTTAAGGGGGAACTTGACTACAAAATGACTAAAAAGCACCATAAAAGTGCTAAGAATTTGGGCTTCATGTTTTGTGAAACATGAAAGTATTGTATGGCTTTAGAACACTGGAATATAGAAAATGAGTCAGATGCATTATCAGATTTTATGGTACATTTTTTGTGTAACTTAAATAACCATAATCACCATTGTTTACAAAACAGCGGTTCTGACATTTTTCAAAATATTTTGTCTAATTAAATCATACAGGAAAAGAACACCAAACAGGTTTGTAATGACATAAATGACAAATGACAGAATTTTCTTTTTTAGGTGAACCATCTAAACAAAAACATCTGAAGTCTTGGTTCATATCATCTGCTGTTCTCATAATCTCTCAGTCTTAGATGCCAACAAGCAGGAATCTGAGGGGCTTTTCAGAGATTTACCACAGCACATAAAACAAAGTGAAGATAAAGGGAAAAAAAGGTTTACAGGTCAAGTGGCACATGAGAGCAAGACGGCGGAGGGATTTTTGAAGAGCTCATGTTTCTGGTGTGGTTATATGGTTCACGAGCTGTGGTGTTGGTCTGTTGAGCATGTATTTCCCTGATGGTAAATGCTCTCATCATGTCAGCAACATCTGATTTCTAATTTACTTGAAGAAAACTTAACATGAGACATCACTTTTTACAACAACAAGGAGTAGGTTTTCTCAATTTTCCTTTCCTGCAATTCACAACCTAACATTGTTAATCATGTGTTAAACCAGACACTTTGATTTAACCCTGCAATAAAAACACACACTACCGCAATGCACTGCTTTCTTGCTGCTGCTGTGAAAGCCTAACGCTCTGGTATAACATGCTTACTGCAGATCAAACTGGCCAAACGCCCCTCATGATAAAGCTGGTGCTGATAGCAGCCCTTTAACCTGTCAGGTCACTCCTGGTCAAGTCTCTGAACTTACTATCAGCACCAGGCCTGGAAACTGTCAAACCCCGTCTCAGATGGATTGACTGTGGGCTCCACAGTGACAGAGCTAAACATCTACAGCGGGACCACGTTTCTCCTCTACTGACTCTTATGCAATGCTAGTTAATGACTCTTATGCCATGCCAGTTAATTAGTCTGTTTTTATCATTTAGCAAAAATATTGATGATTTATGCATTGGGAGACTTTTATTTTTAATAGAGACAAAAACGTTTTCCTAATGACTTTCAAATTGACAAGATAAAATTGTCAGTATTTTCAGCATTTCAGCACTTGTGTTGTATATTTACTATACTTTTTAGGTTGTTTTTAGGTTTTATCAGCATTTGGTCAGCACAGTTACAGTATATGTTTATATTATATAGAGACACTGGCAGTTCCTACCTCAATAATGTAAAGCACAATGTTCTTGTAGAAGCAATACAGAATGCACTTGGCAACACGGTTGTAGTTCCAGGCGCCATGAACCAGCAGAAGATTCTTCAAGTATTTGAACTGTCAGAGAAGGGAAGACACACAGAGATAAACTCATTAAGGCACAAGATCTGTACAGTACAGAACTACAGTTCCCCTGCCAAAAAAGTGTTTTCAGATTCTGAAATAAAGAGACAATCTTATCGGTGCTGGGCAACAGGAAGTCCGGAGCAGAACCCCGACTGTCTCAGAAACATTCCTGAAACAGTCTGTTTTGTAAGCCTGTTAATAAGTTGAACTGGACAGTAATGCTGTTTGTTTTTGTGGTACATAGAAATCAGGAAACATGAACAAAGCTATTATCAATCACCTAACAGGTACAAAAGATGCTGTGTTTCATTTCCTGTAGAGCGCTCTGATGGTGACAGAGTCCTAAACATCATTCCAGTAAAATAAACAGTTGGGTCACTCCTCTGGAGGCAGAAACAGCAGTGTGGGATGTAAGGGTGGGTGTTTTAGGGGCGCAGGGGTTGTTTGACCTCTGGATTTGAGCTGAGGGGGCTGATGACAGACAGACTACAGTGAAGTCTGTATGTGAAGCCCTCCGTCTTAGTTTGATTTGTGATGGGCCCAGTATGAGACCGAAGCACAAGATGTTCTGTAAGCTGCCCACACTGGAAAGTTCCCGCATACTGGTTTAATATTTTAACTACATAATCACACCCTCAAAGCGGACCCCACACAAACCTCAAGAGTCTGGATTTAACACCAGTTTATAAAGCAGTGAGGCTGGAGTCTCTGGGCTGTTTTGAGGTCCACTTGGGCAGCACATGAATCGCAAATGCAGAAAGCCTGGATCTGTAGGTATGGGAATTTAATGAGGTGTAATCTCATTTGAAGTTGCAATGCATAACTTTATTTGGATAAAAATGAACAATAACAGCAAGTACATAACAGATCAGTGTTTACAATGTTGTCCCTACCTTACCCTGATTTGCAACATTAGATTTTTAGATTAATAATGATTCATATTTTTAGCTATCAGGTCCGATATCTAAGGTCCGTTTAACTTCAAATGTTTGCATCTGTATTTACGTGCTGAGGATGTCAGTTAGAAATTAGGATGACAGAGTTAGAAATTAAACTTGTCACCCAGAAAACGACTCTGCAAATAATGTTTAATTTTATGTATCAAACAGGGATGGTGACAGAGAGGCACACAACTTTAATGTTTCTCATTGAGTTTTTAAAAAAATTCTGGTTTGTTAAATATTTTATTGGCAGTTCTTTTAGTACTTTGTACTTGTTTGTATACATACGTTTTTGTATATACACTTTTTAACTAAACAAAAAAAAGCCCAATGAGCCAACTTAAGCTTCAGTCTATTTAATATCATCTGCATAAAGGTCTTTATTTAATTCAACACCTAAAGACAAGCAGCAATATGAGAAGTTCTACAGCGCAACATAACATGACACTGGATTTGGATGAATGCAAGTCAACGGTAGCAGCCACTGAAGTTCACCGTCTGATCCAGACGGTATCATACAAGCCTTTTCATACAAACAAATTTTTCAATACATACAATACATACAAATGTATTCACAACCATCCATCTGCCTCCACCTATAATACTATGAGGGTACTTAAGAGAAGACAAGATGCTTTCTGGAGTAATCTGATGCATGAGGCCAGACAACAGACTACTTAGGTCCGCCTGTGGCAATGTACCACAGCAAGTGTGAAGAGAAATGTTCCTACGAAGCGCACAAAACATGAAATGAAACGTGGGACAGAGATGGAGAGCAGTGTTGACAGCGATCTGGGACACCTGAGATCTTCTATTGTTATCTGCACAATGAAGATTGTGCTGTATCAAAATCAGAGAATTACAAAACATCTTTTTAATTAAGTTTACATAAGAGGGGAAGGTCCAGTTTCACTGTCGGCAGTGATTTGAATAAGAAAACACTCCAGCTACGTAAACTGACCTGAGTGACCCTTTTTGCCATCTAACACAGCAGAATCTGAGTCACAGGTTTAAATCTATGAGCCACCAGGTTTTAACCTCTTACATAATCTAGATTCAGATTCATTTTCTGAGAGTCACACTGTAGGGACTTTGTAGTGTAGTGTTGTAGAAGTATAGCTATGTTATTCAAGATGTTTTTATACTAAAAATGAAGTATAGTTTAGCAAAGCATTGTACTGTATTAAAAATCTCAAAGCACTGAACTTGATCAGTTTTTGCAGGTTTATTTAGTGCATGGTTTCCGAACTCTTGGCTTTTCCCTGTAGGCATCTGTAATCTGATCTTTTCTCACCTGTGCAATAGAATAATCTGACGAGTTGGCAGCCTGTAGTCCTTCATTTCCTGAAATGCCAACACCCACATGGGCAGTCTGGATCATGCCCACATCATTGGCTCCATCTCCAATAGCTAGAGTGATCACCTTCACCTGTTTCTTCACCATCTCCACCACCTCAGACTTCTGCAGCGGTGAAACCCTGCACAGAAAAAACACAGTTAAGAAAGAGGTCTTCTAAAGAACTGTGGTTAGTCCTGTTGGTGCTAACCAGATATCCTGTGTTATTTAGCTAATGCGTTGGTATGAAATAACAAATCAGTGCTGTAACTTTTTTTTTATCCATTTTACTTCTTTTAACAAGGACCTAAATGAGTTTTGCAGCATAATCACTGATTTGTAATGGTGCCTTTACAGGGGAATCGGATGAAGCTGTTTTTCTTGTTGCCAATTATTGGTGTTGACAACCATTTGATTTCTTGCCCATTTCTTGTGACCCCTACAGCTGTGTTCACTTCTCAACTTGATTTTTTAAGAGACACTATAACAGCACTCCAAACCTTTCCTACTCAAAACCATCATAAAAAGCAGACAATGCTTCTAAAAAGAAACAATTCCAAAGAAGTGCCAGGAATTCCACAGAGTAGGGCTAATAATGCCAACCTAATTAAATATCCAGTAAATACAGGAACTGATGAAAGTTTATTTCTATAAAAACATCTGCCAGTTATTTATTGTCAACTTTACTAAAGCCAGCTAAAGCAGTAAACAAAAACCTCTGGCATTATTATTTATGCTTTAAATAATAAACATCTTTATGATGGAGCTCTAGTAACAATCTGTGAGACTTTGAAGTTCTGCAAAACATGCATTTGGCAGAAGCTTTTATCCAAATCGATTTACAGTACATTCAAGCTCTACTTTTAATCAGTATGTGCATTCCCTAGCAATGGAACCCATGACCTTGGCGTTGCTAGCACCATGCCCTAGCAGTTGATCTAAAGTAAAGCTAGACATACCAAAGGGCTGCTGCACATTACAGCACTGAATCATCTGTGTCAGCAAATGAAATTAAGTCTCGCTTTCGGCTAGCAAAGCTCCTCTGAGGCGTAACCCCGGACTAAGCGCGTACAGGTCATTCTGTAAGCAATGAACGCAGAGTGATGTAAGGCTCTCCAGTGAACAGGAGATTGCCCCGATATGGGAGGAGACCTCTAGAGTCAATTTAATGTTAATTCATCTACAGGAGAAATCTGTTCTTCTCAGGATGTAAGTGCAGCCATACATGTGTGCGTGGTGAGTGTAAACAGACCAGATAGATTACATCAAGCTTTGCATAATGGCTGTGGCACCTGTGGCGTGTGTTGGATCTGGAAATTGACACTGATTTTTGGCAGTTCCTTGTCACACTCAATTGGTTACTTATGTTTTTCTCTTTTCTGTGTAGCGTTTTTAGGTCTGTTTCATTATAGTCTGTGAGTGGACACATACATACTTTGACTCCATTCATACCTGACTGACGTTCTGAATACAGTGTACGATTATAAAAAATAACACTCATTAGTAAATTGCTGCTTTGAGAGCTGGTATAATTATGTTTATTGGGAAGGTTGTGACCTAAAAGGAAGGTAATTTGTTCCTTGAACAGCATGGCGATGATCCTTGTAATAGTCCGCCAGTCACTTGATGTTTTGTAAGAACAGAGTTGACTATTGATAGTGTCAGTTCCCTGAAGGCCAGAAGGGTTTTATAAACCTACAAAAGACATATTTAACACCCACCTGTGGAACAGAAAACATTCATGCAGCTTGACACTTTCTGTGCATTTTACAATTTAATATAAAAAAAATCAAGCATTTTATGCAGTAATTTTACAAATTAGTTTTAGAAATTAAATTTGCCCAAGCATATGTTTTTCACCTTTCCCCCTCTACTATACTAACTTTAAAAAAATGACCTGTTGTTTCAAACAGAAGTATTAATAAATCAGTTATAGTTAACTATACAGTTGCTCTGAATTATTGTTAGAGAACTATAATACTTGTGATAACTTAACACTTTATGCAGTTCTCTGGTCTTACCTGCAGCATATCACAGCCTTGCATGAAAGGGCCAGGTCCAGGAAGTACTGTCGGGCTCCGAAGGTGAGGGCGTACTTCAGTGTCTTTCCATCAATGATGAGAGCAAAGTCATTCTCTTTGTGCAGAGCATCTCCCAGCATGCCACAGTGACGGCTAAGGGTCTCCCTGGTACCCTGCATACATACAAACATACAATACACATCTGAATTTTGATTTGTGAATTCTGCAACACAAATTGTAGTGCTGAATGCATTCACCGCTATCCAGATTTTTGTAAGGAAAAATAATAAACAAAAAACACTTTTGAGGAATTTAAGTTAAATAACACCCTAAAACTCCACTCACTGAGCATTCCTAGGGCCTTATTTCGCACTTTGGATATACTTAAAAATGCCATCTGTACAAATCCTACAAAAGCAATTCAAAAGACTGAATTTATTATGATGGGAGTTTGTAATGCTATAAATCTTATAATGTTCACAGACAGACAGCACACATGAGCACTGGTATAATTTCTCATTTTTTCCTCAATGCCAATGTAATCAACCCCAAGAATAACATGAAATTTTGCATACAGAGCACCAGACACTTTTGCACATAAGAATTACGTCTGTTTATTGTCAATGCAGGGGCATCAAAGTGAGAATGCGCATATGGCACGCTTCATTACAGACAGAGCAGTGCTGGGGCTGGGGCTGGGCGTAATGGTTCGCTTGTTAGAACAAGGCCTTTCAATGGCTGTGACCAGGAAACACAATGGCATGGGAATTTATTCTAGTACTAGCAAAACTGTAGATCTCTCTCTCTTTTTCTCTCTCTCTCTCCTGGACTTCGAACAGAATCTGAGAAAGCGCATGTCTGGGCTTATGTGTTATTTTGGAGGAATGTCTTGCCCAGCTGCTTGGGCTCAAAATGGAAGCCAGGAATATTTCTGTGTGTTGATTAAAACCTGCAAGATCTTAATCAACACTGACTAGGCCAGAGAAAAATTATGGTCCTTGACTTGACCTGACTGTTGTTTTAGTTGTTTTATACAGTTTTTATGGTGAAAGCTGTACTTTCAGCAAAAAGTGTGCCTTGTAGTAAGAGACTGTTATTGTAAGGATTCGGGACCTGTGGGAGGATGGCCCCATGATTGAATTGGGAATGCTGCTCAACTCCATATAATTTCCTATAAAAAATCCTGCCTCATGGGTTGGAATGATGGGACCCTTATAAATGTGGTCTACATCCCAGTAATGGAGAAAACACCTCATACCCAACCAGCTGTTGGTTCTACCAAGGTTTGTGAGAGAAATGTAAGATAACAAGTGTAGCAGGTCTGTAAATGTGTTGGATGTGAACTTCGCCTGTGTCACATGTAATCTCAGATTCAAAGAAGTGAGTCTTCACAGTTTGAAATCAATGAGAACTGTGTGTAAACAAACTCTAGGATATCTCCATCTGCAGCTGTCCACCATGTTTCTGGCCTTACATTCCATCGCCATGAAGACCATGACACTGCAGATACACAGCACAATGCAAACAAACCTTTCTGTATCCAAGGACTAAAATAAGCCCTTATAAAACAGGCTTTGTAGTTTGAAGTCTGAAGAATTGACCAAAACAGCTCATGAGCCTTCAAGACCCTACAAAACCATAGAAAGGACAGAAACATACTATATACAAGTAAAAGCATGAACACAAATATATATTGAATTCTTAAGAGCTGTACACTACAGTGTTCTTAGTTCAACTGCCAACCTAATGCTAGTTATCTGAATAATAAAATAGACATTTGAATGTAACTGTATTTCTCTGTTGGGCACTGAGTGTTGACTACCAGCACTGTAATGCAAAATGCACTTTAAAAATATAAAACAGAAACATGAAATGCGTGAGCCATGCATTCATCTTTGTGTTTGTTTTTCTTTGTGTTTGTCTCATGGCTATAGTGTATGCTGGATTTAAACAACATTCATCCAGGCATTTCTAGTATCAGACTGGGCTGTAGGAAGACATGGAGGAAGATCTTACCACTGCTGTCTGATATACATTAAAGTTTCACTAATGTACAGTATGAGGCAGAGTTCACAACTAAATTGCCCAAAACAGGCCAAACTGTGTGTGTGTGTGTGTGTATGTGAGTGTATATATACTGTATGTTGAGGGGGTCAGATGCCTAAAGGGAGTGAGATTATACCTTGGGGACCAACCAACCCTCTGCTGGCATAACAAGGCTCTGAAATCCGAACTCAAAGGAAATATTTAGGGAGAGGAGCCATGGGTTTAGAGAAAGACAGAAAGGGAGAGGAGAGGCCTCGGATTTCAGAGAGAAAGACAGAAAAAGTTAGAAAAAGATAGAGAGAAGGAGGGAAAGAAAGAACAATTCTTGCAGCTGTACTGCAAAAAAATGTGGCATCCATCCTCATTCACATGCTTGTGTATATCTTCAGTGTATATACGTGTGTCCATACAAACAGTGTATAGTTACATTTTAAATGTATACATTTCACAGGCATGTTGAGCAGTCACGGCCCAGCAATCAAGCTACAGTATATATATTAGCAGAACCATCACACTTGAAAACCATAGACACAATGTAAGATTAAACAACAATAAAGACTGCAAATGAAGCGAATTATGTGGACATATAAATCAATGTCTGCATTTGCTTACAAGTTGTCGCCATTTTCCCATCTCCACTTGACATAAAGTGTCCCAAACAGGCCTATGTGTTATGGCTGTGCTAGTAAACTGGATTATGATGATTCAAGTGTGTTTAGTTTGCAAGTGGACAGGAGGCATCATTTCATGGTGATGTACTGTTAGTATATACACTACATCAGTGCCTCCACAGTGCCAAGATCCAGTAGATAAGGGCTGATTTAGGAGCTTAGGAAATCCTTTTACCCAGATTCCTGGACTCAAGCACGTGAGAGCTGACATTATAAACACAGAGAGGAAAGGCCTTGGCTGGGTTACATGTATTTGTCATGGAATGAGGTAATAAAAAATAGACTACAAGTGCACATACGTGCTTAAGGATGTGTATATAAATACTTCCAGACAAGCATATTTTTGACTGACAGAATCAACTGTCCAGTAACGGAAGTCATTTGTCTGTCCACACTGAAACTGCTACCGAGACACAATGCGAGTCAATCAGACTATTTGATATTTATGAGCTAGCGGTTGTTTCCGAACAGATTTTATGGGAAAGTTTTGACCCAAATATGGATAAAACTAAACCGAAAGCATTATTACATTTGCAAAAACATTTTGCACACAAAGGTTGGGGAACATGGTGATTATTGAATGTTTAAATTCTACAGAAATTTGAAAGTTCTGTGGCCACAGATTTGTGTGGGCCTGTCTACTTCAGCGATCAAATCACAGTCAGTGTAAAACAGCCAGCGAAGGGTTATGTAAAACTGAATTAAGACTGTTTGGGTCTAAGAAAGTAGCGTTACCTCAGGGAGGAAACGCTACAAAAAAATGTGGAACATGACCCTTCGAAGTTAAATTAAAAGACTGCTGAGTATCTCTACTTTGGGTCTCATTTCCTTCCTTCTTTGTACCCTTCCACACAATCCCTTCATTCTCTCCTTCTTTTTGGTTTATCTGCAAACTATAGTTCTCTTTCATCCACAAGCAGCAGAAGAGACTGTGGTCGGCTGCATATTTAATGTGATTATTAAGTCACTGTTCTTTGACCCTTCCCACAGTGCTTTGCATTTCCCTTCACTGAGATAATTGGCCCCACTTTGCATCAGGAGAAAATTTCAACCCCTCTGGGGTTGATGAGTGGGTTCCTTCATCCATCTTATTTTCACTTATACATTTTCACCCATTCAACACAAAAGGACGAGAGAGAGACCAAGAGGAAGGGAGGAATATTGTTCCAGTGTTTCTTCCTGCAATGTGAGAGCACAGCAAATCCCACGACTGCTGAGCAGCGGGGAGAGAATTTGTCCTTGTTTTCTTTTAGCATGTCATATAAGCATGTGCATATGCATGGGAAAATGCGCAGTGGCGTTGGAAACAACAAAACCCTGTTTTATGGTGAGCGCCTCTCTTTCGTTTTTCTTTAGCTCCATCTATCATGCTAAACGGATGTTTGACAGACTGAGAGCCGTCCATCATCACTTAAATCCCACCCCCCCTCACAGCAGGACGCAGCCCCACCTGATCTGGATTCTGTTGCATGTGAGAATAGCATGAAATGGTTTCTAGAGCCCTTAACTTACATAGACAACAGACAAGACTTTCCCTGCAGGGGCCACCTGACCTGTGCTTTTCAAATGGTTTCCTTCTTTTTAAGGCGGATTGCATAGTCAACAAAATAGATTCTCCCATCAGGGAGCTATAGGCCTGTATTGTGGGTATGAGAGAAATCCCAAACCCCTGATCCAAGTACACGATCCATTCCTGTCTCTTAAATGGCACCATGTGGAGGAACATCTCGCATTCACTCTCCTCTGTAAGCCTGTATCTGAACAACACACACCGTGAACACCACTTAAAATCTCATTTAAATTTTAAAATAAACATTGCTTTTAATTTTGAAATATTTAACGTAACATAAAATGTATAAAAATATGATTCCAGGCCATTAACGAAATGTTAACTTTAAAGATATAAGATTTTCTTGCTTACACTGAAGCACACAAAATGCTCGTAAGTTTTTCTAAATGATACTGGAATAACATAGATTATCATGTTTTGTACAGATTTGTGGAGTCCAATTAGAGCACAAACTGCTTTTAAAAACAAAAGAAAAAAAAAGTACTGAAATTCAATGTTTTCCAATTTCCAGTTACAAACACAAAAAAAAGAAGCATTTACACTACTGTCAAATATTTGGATCTCACTGTATCACTCTTTTCTTTCTGAGGTGAGAGAGACACACACATATAGGGAGAAAGACAAAAACAGTCAGAAGGTGAAGTCTTCGGTTGAAAACACAATCTGTAACAGCTCTGGAGAGCGACACACTGGGAATTCTGTCTCAGGCTCTTGTGTAGTGTGGGGCTGAAGCGATCTGTCAGCTGCCATGTCATTTCATCTCCTCACACAGCTTGTGTTATAAACGGTGACGTCTAACTGCCTTTTCAAATAAACAAACACCTTCATTTTTCGATACTTACATCTAGGGTGTCCTCGTTTATCACCAGCAAGCCCATGTTCTTCGTGAGCAGTTTGCAGGAGTGTCCTTCAGAAAAACAGAGGAAAGAAGAAAACTCTTGTAAACATTTCACTAGGCCCCAAAACATATGGAATGTTTGCAGGAAAACATGCCTCACTCAAAAGTTAAACAAATGACAGATTCCCACAACTTTACATTTCTCAAATCAAGATGTGTGATGTGTAACCATGGCAACAGATGAATGATATGGCTGAGTAAAATGCATGTTTTATGATTAAAGTTTACAGAGGACATCCCCTCCAGCATTACATTGGTTTGATTTGCCTCTTCACTGTTTGTATGAGATAAACACTGGAAGGCTAACATTGAGCTTTCTTGGCCTGATATAAAGCATGACATATCCCATCATGCATCAGGATGTGTCTAAACAATATAAAGGACAAAACAAGTTCATCTGCTATTTAATGTGTTTCTGACACCTAATGTGTCTCTTATTGGACAGTGGTGTTCTTCGGGGAAAAATGTGTGTGTTTGTGTGTGCAGATAAAAGTAAATCACAGAAACACTGAAGTTTAATAGGGGTGAGTTTAAATAACTGGACAACAGCAGCAGTGAAACTGAATCATGTTCTCTGTGTTGTGTTTTCATGGTGATATCACCTGATATCATGCTCTGGGCAATTGTTATGGTATTGTTTGGTGGTTGTTAAGGGTTTGGAAGACCTTAAATCAAATGAACCCACTATCATATTCTGCCCTCTAGATACAGCAGAACATTTCCTTTAATGCAAGTTTGACAATGTCATACAGTCTGTTTTATTGCCCAACAAGCAAACCCTACAAGTCCAGATGCTTCACTACAATCACACCTCTCCTTAAAAGGCCACAAGATTTTAAAGTTTCATCTATGCCTGTAGGACATTCTATACAAAGCAACATACAATCTAAAGTTTAACACTGGGTACTTTGAACAAACCCCTAACTGTATGGATTAGCAACAATAATAGTGATGCTTGCCTAAGCAATAATATTACATTAGAAAGCATAACTTTACATCAGATAAAGACATTTTAATTGAATTTTGAACTGTCACAATACTGTCTCATTCATCTAATGACAATAACAAAAAGAACATCTATAGCTATGAGAAGTTTTTTTTTTATTTATTAACATTTATACCATTAAAGGTGACAGCAATGTTACAAAACTAAAGTGGAATTCAACAAGACTGTGTTTGTATTTGTAAGCATTATGGTGTGTAAATGTGTCTGTCACCATTGAGCTGTTTGTCCTGTTTGCAAATTTGCATGTCCACCCAAGTTTCTTCTAGGTGTGGAAAACCGTCTGGTTTGCTTTCCTGACCGGGACCCAAATCTTAATGTATTTTCCCTGCCTCACTCTGACCACTGGCAGTTTAACCTCACCATCTCTTTCCAACCACGTGGAACGAAAACACTTGGCGGGCATGAAAGTATTACGCTGTGACACCTGCGTGATGCATAATGTACGCATATAAATGTGATTTGGGGCAAGGAGGCAACAAGGTTACACGCAGCGGTTGCCTTGGCTCTGAGCTGCTGCAGGGTGGCTTTACTTCAGCCTGTTGGCAGTGGCTTCGGGTTTGGGGAAGGCATGTTGAATTGTTTACATTGGCTGCATGCTGTTTGTTTGGGCTGTAATCTCTGAGGCTTTACAGTGGCACCCAGTGGCCAGGAGCAACAAGCCCATAGAAGCAGCAGTAGCCTGTCCTCTGTCCAGCTCCCTGCTTAATGGTCTAAAACATTAATAAGGCAGTCAGAAGGCTAGTGTGGGGAGAACTGAAGCTGTTTCATGTACTCAGTACGAGAGGCACCCAAACAGCTCTAAGTGTCTGCTAACCTGAGATTAAACCAGGCTTGACTTCACTGATGGGGCAGGAGTTCACTGATAGATTTTGGAACATGTGAGATATGGAAAAAATGTACATTTTTAGTTTACTGTAGTGTTAGCTTGTACATTCAAGTTAACAAAATATATTTAATTAAGCAGAAAATGTGGTTAAAGTTGTGCTGTGGGTTTGTCCACATCCTTGTATAACATCAAGCTGTATGTGGTCAAATATGTGGTCAAGCTATATCAATCTATTGTGGTCAAAAAGGCCTTATAAGGTTTACTTCAGAAAATTATTCTATCATTATTTACTCCTCTCATAGCTGAAAAGTTCCAAAAGGAACGTCACAGATTTTGTTTTTTAAAATGTGTAGCTTTCTATTCCACAAAGGAAAATTATACAGACTCACAGAAACAACATGAGGATGAATGAATAATGACAGGATTTTTGTTTCCTCAAGTGCTACAAAATACACAGTACCTCAGCACTTTCTGCCATGTGGTCACCTTTAACGCTGGGAAGGGATTCTGGGAGCCAGTGTTAGCTAGAAGACACTCTATCGACCATCTTCATACATATTTCCACAAATAATTAATTGCTCAATATACAGTAAAAAAGCTGTAAGTGTCTATTTATCAGAGCACCTCCGTCAATCGTAAAGTGTACTGTAAAAATCTCTTCCCCTTAGAGCGTGTATGTTTCTGAACCCAACACAGCTGGTTGGTTGACACAGGGTATGCTCTGTTAGGATCTGTTTTTCTGACCATAGCTTTTAATGTGAGGCTTGTTTAAAAAGTTGCATCCGTAGCCGTGCAGCTGTCCGGCTAAGGTGAGAGTCCACATCAGAGGGAAATGGGAGGGGGACCCTCGCCTGTTTTGAGAGCTGGTGGTAGTCGCGGGACAGATTAGAGCTGAGCGAATCAAGGGCACGTGCGTTGTGTCACTTTTCAAATGAGGAAAGAAAACAAACACCTCATACCTGTGTGACAGCCGGTCAGGAAGTGGTGTATTTGTTCGGGTGGAAGAGAGGGAATGTGGATTTTGTATATTTCTGGTCATTTAAGTGAAAGGAGCAGTGCTGAATAAAATTAAACTAAAGGTCTGTATTGCAAACAAAAACACTTAATATCAAACTTTCATTTGTAATATCAATTTAATGTAATTTATGCAACCAACTACATTTAAGTGCACTGTACTTTTCTTCTTTAAGGACTGTAAAAACGATAACAGTCTCATTTAACAGCCCAGAAAAACCAGCCAAACTCAGCATGATATTTGAGCAGATGAGAAAGAAACTTTGGCAATTACTGTCAATAAAAATTGTATATATTCAAATAACCCACTGATGTACTCTCACCTATGTTGATGGCGGTCTCCTGTTTGTCCCCAGTGAGGATCCAGATCTTAATGTCAGCTTTCATGAGGGTCTCAATGGTTTCTGGGACTTTATCCTGCAGTTTGTCTTCAATGGCTGTTGCACCCAGCAGCTGGAGGTTCTGCAGAGAATATACTAAATATTATTTCTCATTATTTTCTAACATATGGAAACACTGGTAAACAAAGGCCATCTTTTGCAGGTGATTTATTGCTTTCAAAGAGCCATGTAATAATTTTAAGCAGCAAAGAACAAAACTTGCAATAGAAAATCTATTCCCATTCATTAAATATGTACCTTAAATATGTTAAGGTTTTAAATACTAAGCTTTTTTAACGTGTATCAACTTCAAGTATCAAAAAAGTGCCACATCTTCCACCTGCTGGTTGAATGTTGTAATTACACCTGTCCAACCAGAGGCTTTTATGTGAAATGATTGATTTGGTCCATTTGCTTGGAAAAGTTGGCACCGCTTCCTCAGCCGGTGATTAACGATGATGGTCGGCCATGTTTGACCAGCACCTCTGGAGTCCAGCTTTCCACAGGTCCACCACTGTGCTGTTCTCATGCTTTCTGCCTAATCGTTTACACTTTTTGGACACCATGTGTGCAGAACCCGGCCCACATTGATAAAAACTAAAGCTGTGTTTGTCTACAGAAGTGTTCTGAAACCTGCCAAACTATACAACCTAATGGAGAAGACAGGACTGCTGTAAAACCTGCACACCACGCAGAAAAGATCCACAGATTTCTGATGTTTTCTTTTGCACTTGCCTTATGAAGGTTATACAAGTGTTTCCCAACTGGGCGGCTAAGGCCACTAAAAGACCTCAACAAACTTTCAAAAGGGCCTCAAGATGACTTAAAATAATATAAAATGACAAAAGATATTGTTATGTTATTAGATATTATAGATATTGTAGATAATCAGATTGTTGTAGGCGATGGGAGTCTTGAATAAAAAAGTGGGATCTGTTTGTTACAGCCCATTTGATTTTTATGGATATTTTATGCAAGGCAAATGAAGAGTGGATGTTTTGTAAGCATATTTCTGCATTTAAACTCTGTACACTTCTCGCCTTTTCAATAAGCTCATAGCTCTCCTCCATCTTGAGGGCTCTGTTTTGAAGTGAGGTTGAAGCACGATGATGAATTTCCAACCACTGTTGGTATGACGATTCTGATATATCCACCACAGCGAAACACAGTGTGCGCAAACCTGCAGAAACACGCACAGAAACCGAATAAATTAGCTTCTCTTAGATGTGCTAATTGGCAACATTTTCTCTTCCTCAAAAATCCTCTCATAATCCTCTCCAAGATTAAACCCCTTTTTTCTTTTTTCAGACTAATGTCAACACAGCTAGGTGGATGATCTCCTCTCGGCATGAATTATTCACACAGAATGTTTAAAACATAAAGCTGCTTGGTTTTTTTTTAATACGGCTATGCTTTGTAACTTCCACCAGGAGGCGGTATATTCCCATGCTATTGAAGTTCAAGTCTCAAACTGCACATACTGCAGCACACGGTTCATTCAGGCACGCACAGTTCAAGCCTCCCGACATTCAGCTTTCATTGACCTAGTTAAACAAGTTTGATATTAGAGGATCTGGCAACCCTTAATCTACACCTGCAGTGATTTGACTTGCTTGTGGGTGAACAAACTTTTTTTTTTTAAAGACACATGAAACACAGAAAGCAGATACTAGGCCTATGTATGTATGTATGTATGTGTGTGTATTTCACCTTCTGTGGCAAACTGTTCCAGGTGTTTTAAGGTGATGTCCTTGTATTTGGAACTGTCAGCCAATCGCTCATAGATCACTGTGTCCTGAAACAAAAAACGGGGTGTTATTCTTCTGCTCTGTAAACTGTGTGCTCCCTAAACACAGCATAGTGGAAGCAGATTGATAACATATGCCTGACTAATTCTGCATTAATTCGCTTTTCTGTCATGAACACATTCATTTAGAATATCATTTTAACATTTTACCGAGTTCGTATGTATTACACAACAGCTGTAGATGTTATTTTGTCTGGAAGAGAATCATCATTTTTTGTGCCCTAACATCCTATCATGAAGACTGATGTTTCAGAGATACACTCAGATCAACATAAAACAGAAACCGCTTATTGAAGGTCTTAAAAGTCTTTCATCTGAAGAAAGTCTTCCGACATTTACTCACCTTAATGTTACTCCAAACCTGTATGACTTTTTTTGTTTTTAAAGAACACAAAATAATGTATTTAAACTACATTAGTAACCAAACATGGTCACAAAACCACTTAGAAATTTCTCAGAATTCATTTTTCATACATGACATGAGTAATTGATAGAAAATGTTTTATTTTTGGGCGAACTATCTGTTTAAACTGTGACGTGAATGGAGCACAGAGGCCGTGTGTGTGTATGTCCAGGGTTAACAACTGTTAGTTTGTTTACAACTGTTAGTGTTATTTAAAATCTGTCTTAAAATTTACAATCTGTCAATCAGCTTTTCATAGTTCTTAAAACTTTACATGGTTTAAATAAAATTTAAATCAAAGCTGCACATGATCTAGTAAACCAAACATCTCAACTGCGCCACCATTGTTGTGTGGCAGAGTTTATTTTGAGCCCTGAGTGTGTGTTGTTGTCTGAATTCTCTCTATGCAGCTACAGAACTCGAGAGCTACAGCTCTGGCTGTGAGCGTCTGGTGGCTCTCTGTTGCCATAGCAACAGACAGATACTCACAGCTCCTTTGCAATAAAGGCGGATCTTTCCTGATGGTGTTCGCATGATGACTGACATCCTTTTTCTGCCACTGTTGTGGGGTGAGGGGTAAAACAGGGAACAGCATCATCATCGTTACTATCATGATCAATTACACCATTATGACTATAAGGAAGGATCTGTTGTGTTATATATACAGCAACATGCTGTAATTGTTTACCTTGTGAATTCCAAAACGTGCAGCAATTCATATTTCTCCTCTTTTCCTAGCTATAAGAGAGAGAGAGATAGTTGCTTTTATTTATTCTTCTGTAATCCTTGCAAAGGCTTTGGTAATACATTATCATGACAATAAACCATTTGAAGTGAACTGAATTTCGATCTTAGGAACAAAGAACATGCCAATGAAAATGTACAATTTACAAGTATTTCTGCATTCTTTTGTTTTCAGCACGACAGGCACTAGTGAAAAAATGTTTATAGGACATTACGGCTTAAAAGGTCATTAATGGAAAAAAAATAAATAAGCTTTTGGATTCAGATGTCCAAGCTATTCCATCTATCAGCAAAAGCTAAATGGGTCAATAATTTTTCACGAAACCTGTTTGAAAGCTGTCATTACTGTTCTAACTGTTCTGTGCTGCAGAAATGACACAATGCTATATAGTGGAAGGAAGCAGGTCGTTCTATTTTCTGGAAGAAAAGTGAGGAAAAAATGAGGATGTTGTGGACGTCTTACACTAAAAGACCCAAATTAGACTGTGTTACAGCAAGATCTGCCCCCCTCCCCACCGCTGCCATCAGATTAACCAATTACAGCAGCAACGTGTAACTTCTCGCTTCCAGCTTCTTGAGAACAGCAGCACTTTCAGTCTCACTAATTAAATTCTCTCTAATCTTCACACTATGTTTCTATTATGAGCTCTGTGCTGATATCTAAAGCGCGGCAGCTGGATCTCACCCATTTCAGTGCTGCAAAAATTCACACTCTTGTTTTTGCAACTTAGAGAGCGAGACAGAGAGAGACACTTGCATCTGCAACTTCATCACTGGTTCTCTAGCGTTGTTCCTTTGAGACTTTCCTTTTGGAAAAGTAATGGCACGTGTGAAAAAATTCCAAACTACACAACACAGCCTGAAAATGCTACAGTGCGTCTGTCCTCAAAGCATTTATTTAAACCATGCAGTACAGAAGCCATTGATTTTAGTCAGGAGAGATTATGCAGAAGAGACTCGCTTTGAGGTTGCAGAAGTAAAAGAGTTGCAATGCTGTGTTAATGTCACTATTTGTCTACAGCACTGCAAATTTATAGCGCCACAGGAAAATAAACTATACTTTCGCTGCACAGTATATGTGAGGCAGGAATATCTGTTTGTTTGACCTATGACAAACTAGGGGAGGACTGTGAAAACCAGTTCATCAAAAAATCATTATTTATGCAATTATATTTGGAAACAGACAGACTTCACCTTCAAAAATACATATTCCCAAAACATTTTTGTAATAAATGGTTTAATTAAAAGCACATTTAAATATGAAAAGAAACAGTGAGCACAGATGATTTAAAGTGTCATTTATTTCTAACGGGAGAAATGTTCAGTATTTATTAAATGGGAATGTAATGCAGTTAGCGCAGGTTTGCAATAGCTTCCTTTGTTTCATATTATAATAAGAAAATAATGGATCTGTTGAAGTGGGACTGCATCATACAAATTGCCTGTAATAGTCCTCCAGTGTGTAACGTGTGAGTGAATTACGCAGCATGACAGAGGGTGAGTCATGTTCCCAAATGCAACTCATCATCTGTTCCCATGATGTCTCTACTCACCGACTCCACGATAACACAGTCTGGAGTTCTCCCAGAGAACACGAAGCCCAGGTTCTGTGCTGCCCGCACCAGAGCGCCTTCATCTGAGGAACCAGAAAGCATTCGGTCAGAGTCAGTGTTGAAGTTGAATAAAAGCCTTCGAGTTAAAAGCCTTCAAGGCTTTGAATGGATAAAATCTTTTTGCATGCTGATTCTAAATGGTCTGAACAAATTTCTAGCAGTTGACATGTTCACTGCACATACTGGACACTTGAATTTGTAATATCATCTACAGCTGTGTCAAGTAAGTGTATAGTACACTTACATTGGCTTACTATTTACATTGGTTTTGATACAGTAAATTGATATGATCCAATTTGGAAACCAAACTGTGTTTATGTGCAGTGTGAACAAAGCCTAGTTGACTACCAAAACTCACAAACCCTCCACACTGGTCTATCTTAAATAAAGGCTAAGCAATAGACATTTTCTCTCTCAGAACATTAAAATGAGTCACGTAACTCCTCACGTAAAATCTCAAAGCCAGAAATAAGTTCTGACAAATGCAAAACAGATAAATTATGCATAACAGTGGGTTGTCAAATTCAAACCAGCTGAGAGAGTGAACCAGCATTAATTAACTGATCTGTTTCTCCGCTTTTGTAAATGTCTTCCGTAAACAAATTATCTTTGTTGTGAAGCAACATCATTAAATGCGCTGGAACAGATCAGCAAAGCTGCTTTCGGTCTAAGGTCAATGCTGATGTTTGCAATTTAAATAGCAATTCAGACCCATTGGACATTGAAACAGGAAATGAAAAACACCCAGATTCTGCACTTCCTGTTCCAATTTCACCTCCCTGTCAGAGAGACTCTTACCTGCTGTGTGGAATGCTACAATTAGTGTGGAGGCTCTGATTATCTATCTGTTTCCTACATTTATTGATATATGAATGAAACGCAATGTAAATGTTTTGTTTGGGTGTGATAAATGCAGTCTGTCTGACCCGGTGATGCAGCCTGGTAGGTGATCCTGTCTTCAGTGCGTTCAGGAACAGCTGTGTGACAGATAGCCATCATGGTCATGAACTCCATAATGACAGGAGCGGTGGGCTGTAGAGGCAAAGGGAGTGAGTGAAAACATGAAAAGAAAAATCATTTAAGAGAAACATGAATGCCTTGAGGCTCTATCCGATTAGATTATTTAAATGAAACATGATTGACACTTTGCGGGGGACACACGTGCCATTACTTTTCCAAGTGATCAGAGTTATCACTTTTGACTCACTGAAATGAGTACATAAAATCTTTGATCTTCACAGACACTAGGTCAGAAAGCAATAACCCAGGACCCACTATCAAATATCTAGTAAAGCCCTAGCTACATGCTAAAACCACTTAGCAACCCCATAGCAACATCCTGTCAACCACCTGCAACACTAATGGTGGCAAGTTTTACATAAGCAGCAATGTCCTGTTGTCAGAGAAATCCAGTACAACTGGAACACAACGTGTGAATAATTGTAGCCAGTGAACCAGCTCATATTTTTAATTAATGATTTCAGTAAGCACTGTTCAGTAAGCATTGTGGGGTATGATTACAGTCTTCTTGAGTTTCATCGTCCTCATGCCATTCTTTGATGAGCTCTCCTGCCCGAGAACAAAAGATTCTAGCCTTTTGAATGGGCACAAACAAAAGCAGGAGAAGCTCAGGTGTACTTGAGGAGTACTCAACACCGTCACCTAGGTGACCCTGTATTCAAAACTAACTGATTGTAAGTGATGAAGACACACAAACTCTAGTGATTGTGACAGTGTCGCCCCGTCAGGGCCCGGTGACTGACGTCCACATGAGGATGAGCGATCCAGGCCTTTATGAGCTGGACCAACACTTACTGTACATGACTCAATAAAACATGTACATGCAGCAAACAGAGATAAACATGCATCATTTGTGACACAACAGAAAAAGCCTCAAACGAGTGTTAATGTTGTGTTATCTGCACAAATCCTAACAAACAGGCTTTTTAATAGCCTCACAGGATTAACATTAAACATTACATTTTTTATATTGTTGGGCCTGTTAAAGGTAGTTAAACAGTAATGCAGAAACACACTGACACAAGGCACTAGAAACTGAAGTGGTTTTGTTAGTGTTATGTATTCTGAGTACATTTCATTAACAGACCAGGTGTGTAGCATACGAGTGCTATGAGCAGAAACAGAGGCAGGGGTGTGACTGTGGGGATATCAGGGCCTGTGTGGACATTTCTGGCTGGCTGGGCATGACTGAGCAGCTGTGAGGTCATTACAGTACTTACATGATTGCTTTGGAGGTTTTCCAGTAAGCTGGGGTCATTAAATCCAGTTTCCTCTGTGGACTGAGAGCTGTGACTGCATACAGAGACAAAAATTCTGTCATTTACAAGCAGAAAAAAACTTTCCTTTATAATGTTTCTCTTTGTAATGAAACACTTTTTCGCCTAATTACAGAAATAATTAACTTGGATAGTTTATTTGCTTGAACACACATTATTTTCAAGAGAAACAAAATTGACAAATGGGTTTATGACTGGATTTATAAAGTGTAAAACTTGTATTTAACTTGTGTGTAAAACTTGTATTTGTATTTAAAACTTGTCTACTACGTTAAATGTGAGTCAATACATTTGCAAATCCTCTAATGAATAAATGCATTCAAGATTTTTGAAAATGTGTTAATTGTGTTATGAACCTAAATATTTACATTTTGTGTTAACTGAACCATGGTTATCTAACAACTAGCAACACACTTCATTACAAATTTTTTAATTAAGCATTTTGTAATGCAAAACTTTCACATCAAGAGACACTCAAAGAAAACAGTCTTGTCTGTGAGCAACTACACTTGAGTCCAGCCACACTTCAACCAAAAACATATTTACAAACAAAGACTGGGACTCACACAACTAAATTATGGTTAGTTACCTGTTAAAGCTAAATGCTGCTGTTCAATAGCATTAACTTTTAGAAAATGTCCTCTTACTAAATGGCTGCTATAAAAGATCAAATATTCCTAAAAACCAAAATAATCTGTTTGATATTGGTCAAATAATACAACTAAAGGACTATAAAGGTTTTATTATTTTAAACATCAGGAAAAGCTCTTGTTTGAATCACACTAATTCTAATTCCATCACATTCTGACCTTTGAACCCCACATCACCAAATTAAAAAAAAACTTGCTTGATATTCATGAAGAACTGCCATTGCAGAGTGGATACAAACACTGTGTGACCACTCATTGACATTTTCCCTAATAGTAACATGCACAGAATTTACACCTTGCAGACTACAGCGTTTTTTAGGAGGGACATTGATTAGCAGGTCTGTAATATGTGGCCAGTTCGATGGCTCAGAGGTGCAGATATCTATGGCCGTATGCTGAACAAGACTGTTTTAGGGACCAATCCACATGTGACAAAACATCGTCCCATATCAACAGACCACTTCAGGTACACTTCCTTAAACTGGCACTTTGTTAGACTAAAGTGATAACGTCATAACCTCAGAAGTGGTCGACACCAAAACTGGACTATTACAGAAAGAAGCTTCTAGGAAAGGAGTTTGAGGGGAACTGGTTCATCTAAATTTGAAGCATTTTTAGTCTTGCTTTTTAACAATCGATTAAATAGATTTATTAGGCTGTGCTACAGGGTGCAAAACAGCACTGTTCCCTTCATTGTAGCACTAGGTGGTAGATAAGATTCAATCTCATACATTGTGGTTTCAAAGGCAGACAGCTCTTATCTCTCAGACTCTGAATATGTTGTGCAGGTAAGGACAAAATCCCAGACTAGAGGAAGATGAAAATCAAATCTATTGCACTGAGAAAAGCAGATTATGAAGCAGTGGCGGCAAAATGTAATTTCCTGCCTCTCGGTACCTTAAACAGGGATACATGCAGACATGCTTTTCTCACTCGCAGACACACAATGCAATGGGCGAAGTTATGTTAGTTTGAATGCGATATAAGTAGAAAATAAACAGGCTCTGAAACACAATAAGTTACGTATCATGCAACATGAACACTCAGATTCATTTCTGCCATGCTGACAGGGCAAGTGATATGCTGGATATTCATACAGAAACACAATGACATGCTACATTTTGAATTTACCTGTACTGTGATGCACAGATGTGTTGCCGTTAAGATTTTTGTATGCATGCATACCTGGATGCATGCATTGCAGAAAATGTGCAATACACAACAGAGCACAATGCACAAAATGCAGCATCCCACGATGCAATGCACTCAACATAGCTTCTGTCTAATCTCCTTGTTGACACAGAATTTAATAGCACTGCTTTTACACTAACTGGAATTCAAATATAAAACAACCTTTTTAATTACCAAGAATACAAGCAGACCACTAAATTAAGAATGCATGTAATTAGGTAATGCAATTTAAAGTTTCTTGTACATATTGTGCAGAATTTAACATTGTTTGCAAAAATTTTAAGCATTGTTGAGTGCATGCTGCACACTAAAGTGCATATGCAGTACACTAAAAACTCTTTCTAAACATAGCCTCTGTTAATGGTGATCCAAAGCCCAACGGGGCAACCATCTCCATGGAAACAGAATGCAGCTCTATAGTTACTAATCCTTGATGGCCCGATTTTGCCCATTCATATTCCTCCTGAAATCTACTGCAGTGCTCAACTATAGTAAGCTAATAAATATTGTCATCGGGATTCCACACTCTATATATACATACAGAATATTTCTATGACATACCACATTGCACACTGCGGCATACTATTACAGCTCCACTGGGAGGTGTGGAGGTAATGTGCCGTTGTGTAAATGCATGTGTGTTTATTAGAGTGATAGACTTAAACAAAATAAGCAGCATATGTCAGACATATGACACACACAAATCTGACACACACATGCAGACTAGTCAAATCAAGTGATCCAAACCTCCATGCTTTTGATAAAAGCTTTTTAAGATGAACTTGAGAGACTTATTTCAAGTAGTTTATTATTAATCTCAAATGATATTTCATGGGTTTGGTTGTCACATAAAAGGACACAGATATATTTATTAACTAGTGCACCCAGGTAACACCTGGTTACACAGAGGAATGACCTTGAAACCAGTATTTTAAATCAAAGTATTTTAAAACAACAATAAGGGAATTTTAGATATGACTTACAAACGTTACTAAAAACTATTTTGAAAGAAATTGAAATAATCCTTTAAAAATATATTGTTTTTTGGAACTTGAATCGTTCCCAAAACTGAAGGAAATATAATTAGCAAGGAAAACTGTTGCTGTTTCAGCCACAAAACACACAAATATCATACAACAGCTAATACAACATTCATATCAGATTTTACATCAGATTTGATGACACAAGCTGCCAAAATCCACAATCACATCACAGGCAAAGGGCTCGAACCACAAGGCGTCAAAACACATCACAGAAGCAAAAAACCCCAAAACAAACATCCAATAGTGTTGGTCCTTACCAGTCCTCGTCTGCAAAACAACCATCCTCACTTTCAGCTGCATGACTGTTGGGTGAAGTGAAAAGGGTTACCAGACAAAACAGAGGAGAAAAGACCATGTTTGCTCTGCGTGTCTGCCGCTGCATTTGGAAAACTGTTTCAAACACAGGAATTATAATGAAATTTCAAACAATACAAAATAAACTGGACTTTCTTTTAGAGTTTCTTTGGACTTTCAGATATAAACACGTTAAGCAAACATGGGCAAGTAAATTTCAGAAAAGATGGCGTGTTGATGAATATGCATTAAACATGCTGCTGGTCTAGGATACAGTAAACAACCTCCCATTCATTAAAAATAAATGCGGAAGGTAAAGATGCTCCTAGATCAGTAGACTCTAAACATTTTTAATGCGTATGAAACCTGCTCCAACCATGAAAAGAATCCCACAAATAAATTTGAAACAAGTAACGGATCCGACACACTAATGCAAGTGTGAGAAATAGGGCAGGATAATTATAGGTAATTAAAAAGCTCAGATGTCTTACTGAGCTTGTTTGTGGCTACACTTTTTCTAAAGCAGCCCAGTGGGATTTCAGAAACATTTGGTTTACTGTGCAGTACACTAGACTCTATACTGGTTGATATACTGTGTCTATGTCTGCTGGGAGACAGAGACATAGTAACTACTGCTTTTCTGACAGCAAAATTATTCCTGATTATTCCAACAGATTAAAGTATGGGGGCTTTTTTAATTGTAAAGTAAGGGGACATTGGATTGATTGAGTGTTTAAGGACCAGGCGTTTGTGAAGATTACTGAATGAGCAGTGTAAGTGTTGACACAGACACAACACACTAAGAAGCAATAAAAAAGCCCCAAGACATTCTATGCATCATAGCAGACAATGATGACCAAAACAAAAGCAAAAGGTTGATAGGCACTGTACATATTCACTCTGTACCATGAGCCTCAGAGGCTCAAGTACACTGAAACAGAGAGACCTGTATATTAGTGAAGGAAGACATTGCATTTCCTAATATAGGCCAACATAAGTCCTGCAGGTATTAGATTTGGCTACCTCTTCACCATCACAATAAACAAAATAGATTTCAGCAGACAGACATATTAAGTCTTTTAAAACAAACACGCATTTAAAACAATAAATGTCAGTCACATTAGCCCCTGTAGGCTGCTGGTGAACAACACTGTTTTGAAAAAAGCAAGTCACAGAGAAAAACATAGCAACTTCAAAATGTATATTAGAGAGAGACTTGCATGAGTGGATCAATACAGAACTGCACTACTCAAATATTTATAAAATAACAAATATTTATAAAATAACTGTCAAAAATAGCTAAAACAGGTAATGTCTTGTGAATAAAGATTTTGTTTGATAAGGCTGTGAATTCAGACCAGCAGTTAAGATTAGACAACATAAGAGCAAAAAGCAAAACAATACCAGAGGCACCAAGGCCAGATCTGGTGCAATTTAGATCCCGGAATTTTGATCTAGATCAGACCTTCAAACCCAGACTGGACCCAGACAACATGACCACAGTCATAAGATCAAGACTTGGTCCAAAAATTTTTTAATTTAAATTTACCTTTTTAGGCTAGACTTTGACTGGCACATATACACTAAAAATGCTGTTATTGAGTAATGTGCCAAGCCAGATTCAGACAACACACACTTTAATGTGTTTTTAACAAGTTGATGTCAAATTGGGGCCAGCAAAGGTCCTGATGCCCACCCAAAAATAAACTAAGAGAGAGATGAACATTTGGCAATAAGAGAATCACTGTAATTTACAATCTAAAACATTGCCCGGCTGACAACAACAAATCTGCCAAGAGACTCAATCCTAAAAGCACACAAAGAATTTATAATGAACCGCATTGGTGCATTATGTGGTTAATTTTTTAGTCCTGTGGGCTAGAGAATGAATGTTTAAAGCTCTATGAGATCTCTATGAGAGAGCACCCAAGTCACATTTCATCAAATTAATTAACATCTTCACCCAAAGGGATTTTCTGCATTAATTACTTTTCTACTTAATCAGCCGTGCATGGTAACACAAGTGGATGGGAATTAAAGACACAGGGGGGTTGGTCACCCTATTATGTGGATATCAAACGTCTTATAGCGATAACTTATCGTCTTATAGAAGTCTAAAAAGAAAATGCTGTCATTATTTATTCACTTTTTTTGTGAATAAAGGCTTACAAACCTACTTGTAAGCCTCAGTCCCTATTCATTTACATTCAATAGAAAATAAATAGGATGAGGATTTGCAATAATATAATCATAATTGAAGACATTTTTGGGTGAACTATACCTTTAGATCCCATAAATGGAAACCAGCACTTTATGGCTTAATGAACAAAAGAGACATTTGCAATGTTTTTCAAATAAAATAAATTCTTAGAAAGGTAACCCCCCCCCCATGCTTTGTTGCACCATTTGAGCTTGCGCAACTCATACAAAATTTCCAACTAACTCACACACAGTGGTGGGGGGATGCGGCATCAAAGGAGACCAAGTTCATTTGAAGCTGATGAAGGACAACATCCATATTCATGAGACAGATGACAGCACTTCCTCTGAAATACAGCTCAGTTCTCCAGCCTCAAAGTCCTACGAAGATACTTAGCATTTGTTGCAGCCAGCACAGCACCTGTTAATCCCTAAGCAGTGGGACATCTCTCCTCTGTGGAGAAAGTAAGAGATTCTTTGGATGTCACCAATGGTAATCTTATGCGCCAGCAGGGCTACAGGAATGACGCTGACTCAGTTATGCAATTCAGTCTGCCTCAAAGATCAAGGCTGCATCATTTACATACTAAATTCTGATTGGTCTTTTCTTTCTTACACCTTTCCATCCAAGGCTGCACAAAATCCACATTAAAGGTATCATGATAACAGCATTATAACAGCAAAACCTTTAGCATTATATTTCTGCTGTCTTACAAGCACTGATATTTTTTTGTGCATTTCACATTTTCACTGCTTTTATTTCCAGCAAGAAACTTCTTTAAGCATCAGAAAGCAGGTTCCTTTCATATCACCAGAGTTTAATTGCCTTAATTAGATTATTGCTGCTCTGTCATGGCTAATGCTGGTGCTTTGATTCTCTAGATGTAGTTTGGATCCTGTTACCATTTTATTCTGTTATTGGATTGTACCAAGCATGAATGTGAACATTTGGTTGTATTTTGTAATGGCTGGCGTGCCTTTGATAAGATCTAAAACCTTTGGGCAACTAGATGTCCAATAAGCTCAGAGCTGTGACCGCCTTGTGACCTCGCCTGTAATATGCCATTCATAAACTGTTTGCCACACATCACTGCCACCGTAAGAACTATTTGGCAAGAAGGTAAAACCACATATGGAAGAGTGCTATTGCCATTCCCAGCCAGACAAATATTTCCCATTTACGACCCTGTTAGCCTTAAAATACAACTGTGTCTAATGCAAAACTCAAATGCCTACTTTTAAAACACACACACACACACACTCCATAACAATGTCTTGAGTTAGACAAATAGTCAATCCGAAAGCACTGTTTCTATCTGTGCATGTATAAAGGATGATGAATAAAGGATGTTTCTGTGTGAAAGTCTCTTTTATTTATAGAATCACTCTGGCTGTGCAGGAAAGCGATGAGGCAGCTGCTAATGAGAGCTGAGGATGAGACAGCTAAAGCCAGATGTGCACTCTGCTGATTACAAAACCAGTGTGTGTGTGTGTGTGTGTGTGTGTGTGTGAGTGAGTGAGTGAGTGAATGAGTGATTATGTGAAGCAGAGCCTTACCCATAGGCCACACCCGCAATGGTACACTTCTTAAACTGCATAACATTGCAGGTCAGGGTGCCCGTCTTATCTGAAAAGATGTACTTCACCTGGTATTAAGAATAAGACAACAATTAAGTGACTAAATAATTCAGTTTAAAGCACTTTCACACTAGAGCTTCATGGCTCAATTTCATGACTAAGTACCTGTCCCAGCTCCTCATTCAGGTTTGAAGTACGGGCCATAGCTGGTGTGTTGGTGGCTTCATACATCATGTCAGTGTCCTAAAACCAGAAGCATCCTGGTCTGTTCAAATTGACTGTAAACCACTTTTAAAAGCTCTTTTCATTCTATGTTGATCAAAGCAACAGGAAATAAAGCTTCACTCAAAAGTCTTGGTATTCCTGAGAAATCTAAAACTGCCACTGCATCTGAATATGTGCTGTAAGCTCCCTGCCCCAATTCCAGTTTTGTCATCTTCAAATAGGTTATTTTGATAAAGCTCCACTTTCATTCTGGCTGTGAAGTTTTCCAGGAGTGGCCCTGGAGGTTTAGGAAGCCTGCATTTCAAAGACAGCAGATTCATCATGGCAGACAGAGTTCCTGAGACTCTGCTTCACACTTACCCAGTTGATAAAGAAAGCCTGGACAAACTTTATAACCTCCAGAGTCACCAGAAGACTGATGGGAATCAGGTTGTTGAAGAGAATGATGAAGGTGAGGAAGTTCAGACCAAAGTTAGCAGCTCCACCATCTGGAAACAGAGGTGCGGGGGGAAGAAGAGGAAGAGGCAGTGGTTGTAAGGTGACACAGTTCTTCTGAGCTGTGAAAGGCATGATGGGATGGGGTGGCCTGAGGGTGGGGTAGGGTTGATGGAAGAACTATAATGCCACAAGCTCATCATATGTAATATGCAACATTTCCACAATGCTCCACTAGTGCTGTGTGAGCGTTGTGCAAACACTAGCAGCTGAGAACACTTTTTTTAAACAAACTTTTTAATTGGATCATCCAAATATGGCCTATTTACTTTATTTTAAGCTTCTGGGTATTTGACATCATAACAGCAGCCTTGGCCACATATGCAATATTCCAAGCAACACATTTCCCCACAATGCACTGGGGTGGATGGTCATGATTTCCATTTTAAAACATCAAATTTGACAAAAACAGAAGCACACAGAGAAAAAAATGTAATAGACCACAGACACAAGACATGTGGTTCACACACTGAGTTAAAGTCAACATGAAACATTTTCTGCAACTCATTTACTTTTGTGATGAAATGATGCAGGATATTTAACAGAAACACTGGATGCAGGGATTAACAGGACTGTGAAAAGCGAGCGATTTTTATACCAGAATGTAACCAGTTCTGAAAATGCCTTCAAGAATCAGCTGTTTATTTGTTTTTAGCAAACACTATTATAACATTAATGTTGACCAGCATTAAAATAGCACACACTGTCTGCCATATGTGCCTTCAGCTGAAGAAAATCTGCAGAAGCTGTGCAATTATTACTATTTATTGTGTTTTGTTTCCTTTAAACTTGCACCAACAAATCATTACAACACCAGGAACATGTATTAAGAAAGTAAATAGCGTTGTTATTGGTCTCATGTTGACTTTAAGCATGAATTCAAAGCTTTACCTGGGGGGTCCGCAGAATGCAATAATGCTCTTTTGGAGCGGTTTGGAGAGGGAGTGTTTTCCAATATCAAAACACAGAACTAAATAGGCTTGGCAGTCATTAAGACAACTGCTTAAGAATCATAGAGAGAGAAAGAGGATTTGGCTAGTGGTGGGAAGGAAGACAATCAGTCTGAACGTTTCAACATAAAGGAGGGAGATTCAGTCCAAGGCACATTTCCCATCATAAGTAGCCAGACAGAGAGAGGTCACATTATGTTATTTTGATGCATTGAGATTTTACTGGTGAATGTCTACTGGTGAAAGTTCATATAAAATTACATTTTCAAAATCAACAGGCATTTGTATTAGGTGCATTATCGGATTAATTAACAGCTTTATGCAGAGCTTAAAACTAGTTTAAAATCTTTTCTATTTGTCTGTCTGTCTGGTGGTTCAGTAACATCAGGGGAAGCGAGAAACTTTATTAGGGCTGCTGTATACACTGCTGTGTCAGCACCAAGACATCTGTCAGCATTTATGCGCACAGAACCATGTTACGTATGTGTTTTAACATGGTCAGGAGTTCAACATGGGTAATTGTTGTTGCAGGTAGCATGAATGCATAAGAAATGACCGTATCTCTTGTCTTCAAGGCCATTTGCATAAAGCCACGTGAGTTGCATTAGATACGTACTGGGACAGAAGCCAGAGTAAAAAATATCACAAGGGTTCAAAGTCAAATTAATTATTTATGATGCATAATTACTCATCTGCTTCATGTGTGACATGCTCAGACTAACAAGCAGAGGGTGTGTGTATCTGTTGTATCTGTGTGTATCTGTATCTGCCCTCAGTGTACTTTGTATTTTGTGGGTGGAGCCTAATGTAAACTACAGACACCGTACTGTTATGTTTCTGGTAACTGTCACAAAACCAGAAGGATCTGATCATGTCACCAAACAACAGGAAGTGTTGTATAACATGATCAGCAGTACATAATTTATGTAAATGACAAATCAACGGCACCTCTCCCATTATGGTTCCACTCAGAGGGAGAATGAAAATGTAGCGGACTGAGTCTCCCACCTTTAGAGAATAATCAATTTCATGATGGATACCTGCTTTATGACCTCACTGGTCCCTTACATGGAGCCCAACATCAATGGTACTGTATTTTCTTTCGAATTAGGTGAATAAATGTAAACAATCCTGGAACTCATGATTGTGATCTGCATCTCTGCGTTTGAGGACAACTGAGAAATATTTCTAAGAACCCATAAACTGTACCAAGAAGGGACTATGCAGGCCATAAAACAGGCTGGGATCGATTCGGACACAAACAGCCCCTCCTTTTGAAATCAAGAATAATGGTTATGGTGGCACGTTAATCAATTTGCAAGCAGCTCCCGGCGCAAATCAAATAGATTGTCACCTTTCATACTGTGTGATGGTACGCAAAATAAAAGAAAATCTCTTTTCACATTGCAATTGCCTGCAATGCTCCAGGCATATGAAATAATTAATCACTGCTCATTAAAAAAATTATGGCAGTTTTGTAGTTCTTATCTTATTTTACCAATCTAAACATTGGGTCTATTAGCATAGATTTCAGCTCCTCTGGAGCTGAGCTTTTTCTACCCTGCCTGTCAGCACCGGTAAAACAAACATAGCAGAACGAGGAGGAAGTGGAGGAAAAGGAGGGGGCATTTAGAAAATGTCGTGGTTTGACCTCCAGGCTCTTGTGCTTCTATGTTAAGATGAGAACATCAAATTCCTGCTCCAAAAGGCCCTTCTGGGTAACTCGCCCCTCCCATCCAGGAGCACAGCCGTTCTTTGCATCTGGTTGTGTGTCCGGGGCTTATTGTCATACCTCATTTGTGAAACCCAGATGAAAAGGCTCTAGTGTGGCCAAAGCTGGAGCTTGCGAAATGTTTAACGTGTGACCAAAACACAGGAAGGGAGAGGCACATTTTTTACATCAGGCATTAATGGAGTCTACACAGTGTGTAGCTGAAGGGGAAAAAAAACTGTCATTGGGTTCCTGGTGTGTGTGGTCCTGTGCAATTACCCTCTCAAAGTAAGGAAACCTTTTAAGTAGCTTCGGTAGCTTAGCAAAAGCTGAGCTTCAGTTAGGGGTTAGTAAGGAGGGGTCATTCACAGATGCTCAAGGGTTTTAAATGGTTGTTACCTGGAGCTGTTAAGAAAATGACAACAACATAGAAACAAAAACACAAACCAAACAGAATGTTAGAAAGGAAGCTGATAACAAAATGAACGGAACAAAAAAGTATAGCAGTGTTTGTGATATTCAACCATTTATACATTCATGTGTCTGTGTATTAGATCTAAAAGCGAAAGGCTTTCCTTTCCCTTTTCACTGACAAATATTCACATATGCAATGCATATTTGTTTACATAGAGGGAAGACAAAAAATTACTGACATCAACAAAGGCGGTAAAAAATGAATAAGCACACATAGACACACCAGCAGTCTAGCATGACAGGATAAAGAGGGGTCTGATTCTTACAGTTGAGGTCCATGTACCAGGCGGCGTTGCCATACTGGTACTTCCAGATGGTCTGGCCAATGGAGCACACCAATGAGATGGCCAACAGGCAGCCGAACAGCACTAGAATCTGAATGTTTGTGATGTGTTCAACGTTGGACAGTTTCAGAGGAGGGCTTGTAGAGTTCTGCAGGAAACAGGTGGATAACATTATTGTTTATCCGATTATCTGGTTATCTGATTGGTCACATTAGTTGCTAAACAGAAAATTCTGCAAGTGAAAGTCTGGCTAAATGTGTAGTGAGAGTGAATTAGTATGTTAATATTTAAGCACTTTATTTTGTTTGCAATATTTTACTGTGGAAGACTAAATATAAGCTTTGAGGCTGAATTTCTCGACTGACAGCTCACCTGCATGAGTTTAGTATCATGGCCTGTATAGACCACAATACCATGAATCCACTGTGTGTTCCTGAGCTGAGCTCCTCTCAACAAGATCTGATCTGGACCCAGTGGTACAGTGCTAGATATGAAACAAACAATTACAACTTAGCATATTAAAATCTAGAAGCAATTTAATTACAGCTTTACTTCTCTCTATACATAAAACACCAGCCTAAAATGTCAGGGACACACTTTTTAATCTTAAAACGTCTGCACTACTGAAATTAATTTTACACTCATCAATTTTTGACACATCTATGTCCCAGTTTTAACAACATCCTTTTTTCCCCTAAGCTAAATCTCCCCTTTAGATGGAGACTCTCTCTTTCACTCTCTCACCTGTGTCCATCCAGGCGAATGTTTCCCACAAACTCATACAGGTGTCTGTTGGGACTCTCACACTCCATTCGTCCAGACAGACGCGTCAGACTGTCAATGTCCTTGAAGTCTGTGGTGATCTGCAGACCCTGAATATAAATCACACTGCATTTAACAAAAGCATAAGAATAATAAAATTCACACTTTTAAACTGTGGGCTGCATTGCTGGTATCAGCTCTGGGCATCAAGCTCCAATAAACAGCAGGTATGATTTAAAATGACGCACAGAAAACCTCACCTGTCTGATCTTAAGGTTAGTCTCTCCGTCCAGATTTGAGGTTTCAATGTAACACATTCCTTGTGGTTCACTACAATAGCCAATAACACCATTATGAGAACATTTGATAAAACTCTCCTTGCAGTGTCCCACTGTTTATTAAACCATATCTAATAACTTCTTATTAAATGTCATTAATGCATGTTCACAATTAAGCAGAAAAGCAAATAAAAGGAAGGCAAAGCTAGGAAAGTAAATGGGGTCAATTTCATGTTTATATAAAAGAATATATAAACCTATAAGTAAACAATATAAACATAGTTTGTGACATATTGCATAAACAATTATGCTGATAAGACACAAAATCTGACAGCCAAATGAACAACACAAAACCAAAGATGCTGTGTTTTGCTTTAGCTTTTAACAACATGCTGTTACTTATTTCAATCAACCCACTGCACAGCATAATGAGACAAACAA
Source organism: Yasuhikotakia modesta (assembly GCA_036877545.1). Lineage (NCBI taxonomy): Eukaryota > Metazoa > Chordata > Actinopteri > Cypriniformes > Botiidae > Yasuhikotakia > Yasuhikotakia modesta. The sequence continues at coordinate 48,098 of JBAJNP010000431.1, read as the reverse complement.
CATCAAGCATTTTTGCTCATATGGAACATTTTTGTATATCTGCCATTTTACACAAAGCCAATAGAAAACATTCATTCAATGCAACGCACTAGCATCTTTGTTTAGGACCAAGGACCAACATTCTGCTGTTTTACCGGTCAGTGACACCCACCCAACATGCAACAAAGGAAAGATAAAGCACAACAGACAAATGAACAGTCAATACTGAGCAAGACGAGCAGAAGCACAAAGCTGTTACAAAGCTCTCATGTCATGAAAAATTCAGCCAAAAGCGCAAAGCATTATTGTTTAATCATGTTCAAACTACAAAAAAGTAGCAACCACATGGAGGTCCCCCGCAAAGACAATGTGTATCTATGAGTTAATAGCTTAAAACACCTCAGATGCTCAGACAGTAATACCAGCTATCACAATCGTTTATCACAATACTGTGCATTGTGATTATATGGTGATATGACAGCATGCAGGGAGTTAAGCTCCTGCTGAAGCCATGCACTGAGCCAACAGCTGTGACATTTACAGTGCTCAATGTGTCTTTTCTCTAAGAGCACTGGAGAAGCCTTTTGTTTTTCTGTGCACACAATGAAGAATCTCATCACAAAGCAGAGTTACAGAAAGTGCCTCATCTGTTTTTTCAGTTGGACAGAGCCATTCTTTGAGAAAAATTGTGTCCAGTCAACCCGTTTTAAATGCTTGAATCTTAACTAACAATGATGCACGGTACGTGTCTGCAACGTGTCTAAATAAAAGCTTTAGAGCCTATATGTAAATATCAATATAAATCTTTCTGTACAGTATGCATTATGAAAAAGTAATAGATATTTTACCTATATATCAGCTAGACTTATCAATTAGCAATTTAAGCTAATTGCTTAAAAATAGATAAAAAAAATACAAAACCAGCCATGATGTCAAAGGCTAAAAAAAACAGGAAGTGCCAGGCAAAAAAATAGAGGAAAAAAATAAAGTAACAGATTTCTACTTGTGCTCCACCTGCCCCTCTTTCCACCCCAACTACATGCAAGCCAGAGTCGTTCCTGACCTGGAGGACAGAATGATGAGGTCGGCCGGGAGGTGATCTCCATTGGCCGCTCGAACTACCTCCCCTACCGACACCTCAATTTACCCAGCAGCCCCAGCGCAAGGAGAATGAGCCAAGTGAGGTCAGAAGAAGATTGTCGATCACGTGAGGTGGGAGGAATGGGGGGCAGGTGGATATGAGAGGAGGGAGAGTAAGAAAAGGAAAGGAGATGAGATGAACATAAGAGGATGAGCACACAGACCAAAATTGGGAAGAGAGACACAACAACACAAAACAAAATTTTTATTTGGAAAAACACAATGACAAACCCTCATCCACTGTTCAAAATCCATCAGTCAGGATAAACCTTTAGTAAGTGAGAGAAGCTGTTGGGACAAATTCAAATGCTGATGGCAATATGCTGGCATCTGTGATGGCTATCTTTGAAAGATCTTTGGAAGAAATTGAGGCATGCCTGGCAAATAGATTTTAACAGTGACGAGAATTATGTTGAATACAGATTCTTCCCATTGGGATTAATCCAAGAGTAAACAACCACAAAAGGAAGTGGCAATTCAGACTTCTATGGGTCAATAGGAAAATGATCAAAAGTATTTGGACACTTGTGTGTGTGTGTGTGGTGCCGGCCCTGGACAGATTATTTAGAAGATTGTTTTGGCCATGCAGTCTATACTGCTAAATTCAAGTAGCATTAGGTATAGAGACTGCATTTTACTAAATTGATCTTTATATAGTTAGCCAGTGAACCATCACTTCCTTTGGGTTCTGAGTGAGATAGGGGCATAAGAAGAGACTGGGACCCTGTAGATGACGTGGGCTCATCTACCTGGACGAGAGCAGTATAGCATCTGCTGGTATGAAATCTTTGCCATTTACTTTAACTATGTCTCCAACCACAACCTGTAAAACACAAACTAGTTATCAGCTCCAAAACTTTACACCCAATTAGCACTTATATGACAGCAGCGCTGGCAAAACTACATATACTACTTGAGCCTAGAACTTACATAAATAAAAAAGAACCTGAATTCATTTTTAATGTATTTCACATTTTTTATTCATCTAAGTATTCAGATCTGGACGCAGTCCTAGTTTAAAACTGTGTTAAAAATGGCCTATTTTCTTCATCGCTGCGATATTCTGTAAATACACACTGTACTGCATGTTTAAAATGCATAATTCATATTATTCATTGTATGTCAAAGTGTGTTACAATGCATCTTAATATAAGAACAGACTATCAAACCACTTGGTTCTTACCGTAAAAATTCTTTAAATTATATTAGATAAAATAAGAACTAAAAGCAGCTTTAGAAAATAAGATTTTAAAAGCATCATTTAAAAAAAGTCAATGATGTCACATCCTGTTTGTGCCAGTGTGAGGTCATTATGGCACAGGTTTACCAGATGTGTGCTAATGCAGCAAATGAAAATGAATGCCCAGCCACCAGGTAATTATAATTCCAGCCATTTCCTTTTTCTTTCACCTTCTAATCATAGACTGTGTGTCTGTGTCATGTTTATTAACTCTCTCACTGTGGCTGTATCAGGATCTCTATGACGATCACACACTGGTTAGATTCTATTTCTTTCTCTGGACCTGAAGAAGGTTGTGTGAAAACAGCAAAAGAACGCAAGTAGGGGGAGGAAATACTGTCTTCAATAAACATCAATGCACTGTGTCTTCTTTACAAGACTAAACCTGCTCTGGTTTACACCACAGAGCATCCTTATGTGCATTCTTATCTCTCACTCTTTCTCTCACTCTTTCTGAGAATGTCAGCTTGTTCTCATGCTGCAAGTCATTTCTGACTGTGAGGCAGTCAGTATGAAAAATACCATCTGTTGTATTACCTTCTCCCAATGTACGATCTCCCAAGCACCATTCCTCAACACTAAAAGACAAAGAGAGAAAGAGAGAGTGAGATAGAGAGATCAAAGCAATATTTTATGACCACCATAAAATCTGAGCAAGTCAGCCAGAAATTTGACAGTAGTACAAACAAGGTATGTGGGTAAACATGACTTTACCCGGTTAGAACCCACCCCTAAAAAATTTTACCGTCTATGTCAATATCATAAAATGCTTTTTGGGCATACAATGTTTCACTTATGAAAACATAAACCCAATTTTTATGACTGAGCATGCAGTCAAAACTTCAAAGTGGGTTCAATTCAGACAGGTGGGTACAAATCACTCTGTCCAGTTAATATCTGCCTGTGAAATGCTTTCTGAGACATACTCATAAAAAGATAAAGTCTGAAGATGTTACAGAAAACCCTGTGAACAAATGTCTTACCTTGTGTCTCTTTCTTGTTGACGACATTATCAGCTTTGTGTCGTTTCTGAGAAAAATAAAACACAAACGGCAGAATGAGAAAGCATTAAGGAAACATTAACTGCCGTTATTAATTCTACGTCCTGTTTCCTAGATTTACTATTTAGATCATCTTTCTCCTCCTGGCTAAAGCTGTAAGAATATTTATGTTCTGTGTCACCTCTGTTTGTTCAAAGACATTTTGTTTAAATGTCACCAGGCCCTCAAGATGCTAAACAAAGCACAGTATAACTGAAAGCACAATAGACTCTAAGATTGACAGAAACTTATGAACAGGCTCCCTCAGACCTATTAAGAACTTCATTTGTGGTACCAAAAGCATTATCAGAACTTCTAATAATTACAGGTTAGTATTAAATGCAGCCGGGGAGAAACTTATCTACAGTCTCTCTTGCTCTCCCAACTCTCAGTTTTTCTGCTCAGAACTGTATTAATAATGACAACCCCCATAATGCAGTTTATTAAGCAGTCCATGTCACATGATGACTTCTCTTAACCTGCAAGAGAAAAAAGCAGCAATACTAGTCTCCAATCTATTCATCATCCACACCGGCTCTGGTGCTGTGCTAGGTACGTCATTCTTTCTCACTTTCATTTCTCATTCTTTGATTCTTCTCTCACTTTTTCCCTTCACAGAGAGTCTGATCTGCACTCTGTGTGTTAAGGTGAGCTGATGATTTGATTATATATCTAATCTTAGAACCCTGAGGGCAAGGTGACTAACTGCTTGTCTGCAGTGAAAAAGGCGGAAACTAAATATTTAGCCCTTAAAGGGAAAGGACACAGCTGCTGGGTTTTGGTGATAAACTGTGGTGAGATTAGAGAGGTACAGTGTGGTAGGCAGTTGATACGCAGGCCACAGTTTGAAGAGCACCGTTGTGTCACCTCTTTGTTAAACTGAGTCTCTGTTGTGTGGATTATGACGGGTTATGGATTATGTGAGAGCCTAGCAGCTTCTTATAATTCATTTGAAACTTGTATAGAAGGACATAGAGAGAAAGTGCATATTTTATATTACAATACAGAAACTAAAGTTTTAAGACCGTTGCTGACAGACTATGGCTGACTGACTCCGATCACTGTCTACTTTAATTCTTTGGAAATGAACAACATAAACATTATCTTCATTTGGGTTCTAAAACAGGGTTGAAACTTCATGTGAATATTTATGTTTTGGAATCTCTTAATAAACATTGGTTGAATTTTAATTTTGGTTTTAGTGCTTTCTTTAAATAAAACATCAAAGCTCTCGTGACTAACAACACCCACAGCAGAGCGAATAAAAACAGTAAAGTGTTGAGGTTACCAATGACCTTCATCTCCAAAGCAAAATTTGACCTCTCAGACCACCACAGCACATCACAGATCCCCATAAACCGCTGCGCTGGGCGATCTGACCACATCATCCAGCTCAATGTGATCAGATGGCTGTCCAGAGGCAGCAAGGAGAGCAGGCTCTGATTTCAGGGTCACAGCACTACCGTAGATCCATGTGGGTTTGTTTTTCTCGGCACTTACTCCTCTATGTCTCTGAATACATTTACAAGTCAAATGAGATGAAAGTTCCTTTTTCCCCAGACCAGAAACTCTTATTGACTGGAAAGTGTTTGGGCTAATGCAAGTGAGATGCATACGGCTGTACGTGATCTGTACGTGATCTCCAGAAAGCGAGACTGAGTTATCAGCAAGAGTAAAAGAGGTAAACCTGAGCGTGGATAATGTAACAGCTGTGAAGAGCAGCAGAGAATAAAAGCTACGGCCGGTACGATTGTTCTCTCTCATTACACACTCATTAAAACTCATCCCTTCTGCATTAATGTGAAATCATTAAGCTTAATTACTTATTTAATAAAGGGCGGTGTATTAAGGACAAACACTATTTGTATTCCCATATTCTTTTAAACTAAGGCCCATATATCTAAATGTATATAAAATGGGGAAAAAAAACTTTAGATATGATACATTACCCAGGTCTGTGGTAAACATGAATGGAGATAAAATACTGCATTACTTTTAGCAATAAAGGCGCTCATGCTTTTTAAATTGATCTCAGTCGTAATATATGCCTGGTACACAATCGATTTCCGCTTAGTCAATTTGACCTTGATTTAGCACAGCGCTCAGGTGCAGACTTTAACACCTCTGTTATATGTGTAATGCAGGAAAACGTACAGCAAACATCTACACAACATTTGCTGAACATTACAGTGGCAAATAAGATGTACAGTATGTACATATCATGTTATTGCAACAAGATATGATATAAATAATCCTCACCAGGTCCTCTATAATCTCCTTCACTGCTGCCACCACCAGGATGAAGAGTAAGGGCACCAGTGTTGTCCATCGTCCTGTCGGAGACACATCAGGGATTTGCTGTGGGACAAAAAAACAACATGGAGATACAGCTTCAAGAACAGGACAAGAGCCCTGAGGAAATATATTTTTCCTATATACTTACATGATCACATTGTATAATTCAAACTACAAGAACATGATCAAACTTGTAAAATTTCTCTCCTGATTTTGGCGAAAGTCACAAAGCTGGCATAATTCAAAGAACCTGATCAGTTTTGGTCTATGTTCCAATCAGATAAAGTGTGAGTGCTCCAACAGGTTCAGTGAAGGCCAGCAATGCAGAGACATACAATAGGAAACATGACACGGTTTCCTTTAAACCCGATGCCAACTTTCTCCTCTGCGTTACGTATCACTTAAACAGTGTATTCTCAACATCTGACCACAGCGACAGTCACAAAAAACAACAAAAGTAATAAGACAAAAGTAATATGACACTATGGAATAAAATAAATCTGCTTTCTTCATAAAATTACTGTAAAATATTGTGATTATTATAATGAATATTATCAATTATAATTCATTAAAATATTTGAATTATATTTTAAATGTATGCTTTATGGAAATTGATTTTCTATATGGAAGAGACAATTTGGGGTAAGGCTTTGTGAGATTTACCTCTTCACATCAAAAAGCACTTTGCAAGCGTGACGGAAATAAGCATTGATGAAACAGCATCTATAAACATCAGATGGTTGTTCTGATCCCCCTGCTGCCACAGTAAACCTACCCCTGCTGTTTCTCCCTGTTCACCAGCCTCAACAGAGAACATGTACATTCAAGGTCACTGCATTGACAGCAGCGTAATGAAGACACACATAACCTGCACTTTAAGTCACCCGACTCCCTCACACTCGCCGGACTTCACTTCTCTCCTAGTTTTACTTTTTTCATCTCTCTTTACTCCGGGTCATTGATTCAACTGGCTCATGACACAGGCACTAATTTAATGTGTGGTGCACCCGCAGTGTCACACCAGGTTTGTAAGTGTGGTTTTGTTGTTCGTTCTGTACCTAAAAGAACATTAAGTTTACAGCACTCTGGAGCCCTCAGTGACTGCACCTACTGGTAATTACACAGATGCTATTGCAACAGTGCCAAAATCTGCTATACTGTAGCCTCAAAGTCACATACATTTACATTAGTGCCTACAATAAGCTACTGTACAAACTAAACACTAGAGTCAGAGAATGTTCTAAGAGGCTAATGAAAAATTTATTAAATTGCTTTCTTATGGCAGTCACTAAACATATTAACCCAGAATGTCTCACACCTACATACTTAAACCAAAAACATAAAGCAGATTTCATCTTTTCGTAAAGCTTGTGGTATGCAACTGGTTTAAGCCCTGAAGATCTAAGCACAGAGAATCAGGGAATCCTCAAGAAGATGTTTATCTGGGATAGCAAGAGCTGACAATGCTAATCTCCCCAGCCTGTCATTTGTTCTCATGCCCTGAGGGTTGAAGAGACTCTCAGGTCTTACCTGCAGCAGTGCTATGAACAGAAAGAAGGAGTTGGCCGCTCTTCGGAACTGAGAATACAGGAACCGAGGCAGGAACGTCAGCACGTTGTACTTGGCTGTGCTGGATAGGAGAAAGAGCAAAATATGAGAAAGGGGAACAAATATGAAAATTAGGGAAACTACTAGTACAGCACCTATAGAAGCAGTGAAATTTTAGAACAAAGCCATTATCTGCAGACTCATATCAGTCATATTTTATTTGTTACTGCAGTTTGTTGCAATAGTCATTGTTATGTCATAAATAATGATATTAATGGTAGCCAGCAGACATAACCTCCAGGACCAGCACGAATCACATTTCTCTGCACAGCCCAGGCCCACAGCGCCAGCTTCAGCACCGCACAGAGACAGGGCCACAAACACAGTGAATGATGAAGAGAGGAAGTTAATGACCATAAAGAACAGCTAAGTTTGAGAAAGAGGGAGAGAAAGGGGAGGGCTGTAAGGAGCTTGGAGTTCAAGTGAGCTATGACGCAACCTTCCCAGAACCTCCATCGTCTCCAGACTGATTTACGCTCACATTAGGGGAAAGACAGAGAGGCCACTTTAGTGTGAGATAAATGTCTAAGTCTGAACTCTGACACCTAAATCTTTAGCCTTGCATTCACCAAAAAAGCAGCCCACCCATACACACTTATTTAATGATCGTTATCATCACTCAGGAATTTATATAGCTGTGATAGTTGTAGAACAATAAAATCAAAATCAAAAAGAACAGGTAAAACTATCTCTGCCCAACACAAACACAGAACAGGCTTTTTGAAAGAAAATTGACAATTTATTAATAATGTGACTCCTCAATTAAAATTGTCTATTTATAATCTTACTTATTATTTAGTCTAATGGAGTTTTACGTCATTTAAAAATGTTACTTATTGTTACTATGAATTTTTCATAGGTAAAAAATGAAAGCACAAGCAGAGACTGTGAGACATTGTAACGTGGAAAGTGATACGAGCCTCTCGTTGTCTCAGAGGGCCACTGATCCAGTCTTCACAGAGATCCTTATCAGACCACAGCGTACGTATCACAGCAATTAGCTGCACTGTATGAGATGGAAAGTTCTGTCAAGGGCCTGTCGTTCCCTTTTCTCTCCACTTACTATTGGCTGGTTTTCAGCTTGTGATCAGTGAAGCTGTGTCTGGTGGGTACATCTAACAACCAGAAACTGCTTTGGCAGTTCTTCTGAGAAAAGAAAGTCACACACTGTTGTTTGAATGTGTGTGTAGGTCAGGTTTGCCAACATTGATAAAATGATGTTCCGGGTGGTTGCTAGGATCACCTGCATGGCAACCAGCTATCATTCCATCAGAACACCTTATCAACCAAGGCCCTGAACATGCAACAGAATATTGTGAACAGAACCAAAGCAGTGCATTTGTGGGAATCAGTTATGCAAAGGAAAGTTTAACAACTGTAAAATCAAAAAGAATTAATATTTGATCTTTAAGTGATGTGATATTTTTGGCAGTATAGTTACTAGTTTTACAGTAGTAACAATAACATTGTCTGTAGGTGGACAATATAGTGATTGTCATTTCTTATAATGGTGTGGTGTGTGATTTTCTCAATGTTTTCCTGACATTAAAGCTCAGCAAGACATGCTAGCAGACAGCTTTCTCTCTACAGTGCTGAGATCTGACCTGCGTCTTTCTCCCCATTTCCTCAACACAACCTCAGAAACCCAATCGCTCTGCTTCCAGACCACAACTGTATTCTCAGCCCACATGCTTAGCATACTTGGGGCTACTTAGCTTCATTATGCTTTTAAACAAACATGATGTAGGATGCACACAAAGCTTCAGGACACCATTTCATCAGGCAGTCACTGGAGTAACTAGCAAATCCGCTCATCATAATGCTAGCTTAGAGTTTACCCATGTGCTGTAAATAATATTGAAGGAAAGAAGGTCAAGGCCTCGTTGGCAGTGGCATATTTACACTAACAACATATTTGCCATGGGATAAAGAACAAACTTTTATTGTTAGTGATACATGGAACACACAATGTTATGTGCTAATGAGTGAATGTAGTACACAATGGGCATTATTTATTAAACAAAAAGAATTAGCATGTAAACATTTATAAATAGTACTTTAAGTATTTTTACACACACATGCAGACACACATTGTGTTTCATGAATAAGGTCCATTGAGTCTTTGTTAGAGTGTGTGTGTAAGTTTGTGTAATGTAATACTGCCTGGTATGCTTATTCTGGTTTAACTCCAGATGGTTGTGTTTGTTTAGGTAAAATGTCTTTAAGGAAACGCGTTCACTTTCCCAAGTAGACTAGTTTTTGTTTCTACAACAGGAGTGCTATAGGTAGCTCTGATCAGCTCTCATAGAGGAGTTTCACCCATGAAAGTACCTATTTAACCTCCTATAGTACAGTGTAACATATAATGAGCTACATGCATACAGCTCTCAAAGTAGTCTATTGCTTAAGGAGGATGTGAGGTAAAAAACAGAAATTCTTTAGAGAAGTGTCTGTTACCACAGAGACGTAACTCTATTACCACAGCTATTTTCTAATGTTTTCTACTTAATTTAATGTCATCTAATGTTATCTACCTGCCTAGCTGTGACATGCAGTATCAGGGAATGACAGCTGAGTTGTCTAAAGGCTGAGTTATGTTATTATGCATATATATTTATGGATACTTTTTAGATAAATTGTTGGGAAACTGATGTGACACTGATATTCTGACACCCTGAAGCACACATGCAATCTTTCTAACTGAAAATTGACCAATATGAGCACATTGTACTGACGGGCCACTATGACTAAAGCCTGTTTTCTTTGTGGCAGTCAAGTGTCATAAAATATATATACATAAAAACAAGCAGTACACCCCAGCCAACTCATACCGCAGGCATGGGACGCTAACCTGGACTGACAGAGAAACTGACCGTTTAAAACCACTGCTTTATCCACCGCACGAGAGACAAAGAGAGAGAGACAGAAAGAAACATTACATAAGGCTAAAAGCACGGAAACAGCTCTGATGAGATCAGCAATAATCATAGTATGATATTAACAGTCAGCAACTGCATCGTTTCTGCTTGCAGTGGCCGATGTGATCACTAGATGGAACCATCAAATAGAAGCTTTAGATACTAAAGGTCCACAGATGATATGACATCAGATATGACATCCCTTGTGGACAGCATCTTTTTCACTCCAAGAACTCACTTCTAAGCAACAGCTTGTGTATGTGTGAAGCAGTGCATCTCAAACTAATCTTAATTAGATCCTGCTGACACCCTTAGATCAGACTGTTAAGATTAAGATGTGACTTTTCACAATTTTGTTAATATAAGTTGTGGTATTTTAAAACCAAATTCACAGTGAAGACACAGTGAAGGTGAGAATGTCTTAGTGTGATTCAGCAAGTATCAGAAGCAGCAGTATAGTTTCTTAAGACTGTAGTCTCTCACTCACTCGCTCACTCATCTTAAATCAACCAAACACATTTAAAAACAACATGAGCTCACACTACAGCATGGAAGAAGTATACTACATACTTTATACATATAGTATACTATATAGAAGTATACTGTATACTACAAAACTTGCAAAAAGGCTGCATTTTTTGGACAGATGTTTATGTAAGGGCTGTTTGTCTTTGGTTGAGAGAACAGTGGAGGTAGATGGGACAGTGGAGGTAAAAGCTGCACATGTTTAGGAACAGATTGACTGGAGTATGAGGTGCTGCTCTGAATTCTACTGAGAAACCAGAAGCACAGGGGCTGGGGTGAACTCACCTGACTCTATTACTGCAGAACTTTGTAAACTGGGGCTGATTGATGAATACGAGTCTGGAGTCCTCCTGATCTGCTAGAGACGTCTTCTCTGAAACGTCTTCTGTCTTCTCATACCCTGAGACATAGAAAGAAAAAGAGATGGGGGGAAGCCTTTACATTTTTAATTAAAGGTTATTTTATTCAAAGACGAACCAGATGTTTTATTCATAGACCTGCTATTAAAATGAAACTGAAGTTGTGTATTAGTTTTGTATATACTGTACATATGTATATAGTATATTTACAGTAGTGATGTAGTAAAGACTCAACTACACCATGTTACCTGGCAACCTTAAAAAGGTTGAAGAAAAAGATTAGGGGGTTAATCCACCTAATAGATGGCCCCTACAGCACTTAATTCAGATGTCCAGGTGGATTAAGTCATTCACTTAGCTAGTGACAGCCAGTGTAAAAAAAAACAAAAAAAAAAAAACACACATGGCACATGTAGCCCAAGGGACCAGATGAGTGAAAGGAGGCTGAACAGATTCCCCTGCACGCGCACACACACACACACACACACACACACCAACTTCTGTGGCACACAGTTAATTGGCTGCAGTACCACTATTATTAAAACAGCAGCTGAAAGAAATTTGAAAATGACAGCAAGAAACTAGATTCAAAGCAAGCTTACCCTCAACAGAAATAATGTGTCATTAACACCCATTTGTGTTACATCTTGACAGCTATGATTGTCCATCTCTGTCAATGTAGCAATACAACACTGCATCTTTCCTAAATAAAACACTGGCAAGCTGTCAATAAGGACATGTGTATGCAGATTGTATATGAAAACCAAGGTGACAGGTCTTATGTCAAACTGTAATAAAATACACCTGAGCTGAGGCTTCGATTACGACTGACAGCACAAACTGTGCCAAGATTTAACATGCTCATTAACACGTAAAGTTAAAATGGTACCACAGAAACCCAAGCAGGCTCTCAATGTTTTGAGCTTAAAGAAAATAGTGAAAATAAAAAAAGGTAAGGCTACACAAAAGAGACTCATTTTTAAGGCAGAAGTCAAGAATTCTTAAAAACACAATTATAGAAAATTATATAAAGACAGTAACAACAACAAGTTATGTTGCATATTATATAGATAGATTTTTACTCTCTCCCTCTCTGACACAAACATACATACATACCAATTGTTGTGAAGTACACTAGATACAGTCTACACTAGATACAGACCAAGAAAACAAAGAACCCAACATCAATGAATACAACATTTGTTATTTAACAGCTAAACATGTGGCAGTGAGAACATGTTTATCCCCTGGAAGCAATTTAGATCATTTAGGGAGTTTATTTCCACTCCTTTTATAGGCATGTACACATACATACACAAGACCAAACCTATGAGCACACATTAATTTAAACAAGACACATACAGACACATTTAACCCTAAGCAGCTTGTAGCTTGAGATAGACAAAGAGTCCCTCTAAAGCTCTTTAACTTGAACTCTAGAAAAGTCAGTCTGCAGTGTCTTTCTGGTGGATGTGTTGTGTCCAAGCATCTGTAGAGAAATTACATGGAAACAAAGCAACACATCTACGAACTTACAGTAAGCACAAAACAAGATTTTCAAAACAAGAAAGTCAATTTAGTATCGGTTCCTGTTTTTAACCACAGGTGTAACATTAAAGTCATCAGACAACAAATCGCATGACAAACTGGATCTGTATCTACAGTTTCACTTTAACAATAATAGATTTAGACCTTTCATTTTTTACAAACACGCAGTTTTTACATATTCGCCCATCCACAAGATTTTGCTCCTGCTGCATTGTTTTGCAATGCGAGTCAACAGACACTTCCACAATCACATTTACTCCAGTCTGTTATTCATCCAGTCCTGAATATAAATATAAATAACAGAGATAATGAACAGGAAAAAGACATGAATCATTAATCAAGAGCCATGATTCATGGATATGTGTAATGATGTGCTGAGGCCAACAGCTGAAGAGGGAGGCTGAAGCAATCAAGACTAAGGGTCTATTATTTATATAAGTGAAAGAACTTTGCTTTGTTGGGCTACAGAAGTCCAGTTAAAACAGAAGGGATTTCCCTGCCAGGACTGAAAGTGCTGTCTGTGGCAGAGTACAGTGGGCAGCGGAGTGGAAAAGATGAAGAGGAGATACACGACACACTGATGGAGAGAGAAAAATGCGAAGAGGAATTCATGGATTTTATCGAGGGGGGGGTTGATCTCAATGTTCTTCATTGATAGGTAGATATTGAGTAGAAGATAAGGAAGAAATCCCATGTCTGGGCCAGCACAGAAGTCGCAAACTTATTTAGCATTATCTGTGTTCACTCTGAAGGGGATGTGCAGAGCTGAGTTGCGGCCTTATTAGTAACAATAAAATATTACAAATATCCTATCAAGCATCTGTTATAAATCTGTGCCAAGTTATGTGGCTATAGACTCCACGTAGGCCTGCTTATACTGCTTATACCTGCTTATACATGAAAGAGGTTTATTGTTGTAGGAATTCTTCATAAGATGAAGAATTATTACATCCCTACACTCATCTTATTGAGTGTAGGGATGTGGCCACCCCAGCAAAACGCAGTTAGTCCCTGGTGGAGTAAACATGACCAACAGGAAGCAGCATGCTACAACAGGAAAAGACCTGGCAGAGTGGCTGGGTAATTAGTTACAACAATAACAAATGCAAACAGTGTCACTTTGTAAAAATATTCCATACCCTGACCCCTTGACCCACCTCAAGAGTAGTCTATATGAATTAAAAATGTAAACATGCCTGGTATGTAAATAACTTCACTTATTTTATTATAATTTTAATTTTAGTAAATTATTTGTACTTTCCATTACTTAACCTTTTGCGGCTCTCTGTCTCTCTCTCACTCAGCAATAAGGTTGCTAAAAATAGCCTAGCCCCCACCTCCCCCCCAATGTTTTGATCAACAAGCCACCACACGCTCCACCCCAGCCATCCCAACGTCCAGCCATCCCAGGCCAGTTACACAACGGCCCATCAGATGACGAAGCAGGTTGAGAGGCTTATTGGATTCCCTAATGCTCAGGAGGAACTTTCCAACAGCACAGGCTTATAAAGGTGGTCCACCTGGAGCCCGGTTAGCTCTTATGAACTTGCTGTTCATACGATATGCTGTGATATCGGTGCTAATCCCGCTAGTGCTCAGGTACGACCGTCCAATGAACTGCAGCAGATGCTAGTTTTAACAGTGCTAATGTAATCCAACCATGAGAACGAAATGGCACCAAATAGTACAGTGTTGCTACGTGTAGCAGACATTAAAATGGAACATGTAATTTACAGGCATCTCCAACAATTGTCCTCTAATTCTGCAGTCTTAAGTGCCTCCTATTCTATTCTTGTTACAAATAAGATGTTGAGTATGTAAACTGGAGTAGGTAAATTAGGTGAATACGGTTCAGTTAGCATCTGTGTGAATAGGGAGCAAACTCCCTATAATGCAGAGATAAATGTGTAAGCTGGAAATGTTTGGCTTATACTAGCTGGGGCAAATTGGCCAGGGTCAAGACTTGATCTAAACCAGAGCAGAGACAGCTGGCCTGAGACACATGACAGCAGGAAGTGGAGGTTACTGGAAAGGCAGGACTTGGATGGCATGCTGGGGGCAAGTGCCCCTTCTCTCCCTGAAGTGAAAACAGACGACAACCAATAAATTGCATAATTGGAAACCTTGCCAAGCTATTCAGAATATACAGTTACAACTACAGTGGCTTTTGAGGTTTTATTAGGTTCTTATTAAGGTGATAACTTTAAGATATTATTACATACTTTCAAATGAACCCATATACACTATATCAGCAACAGATTTATTAAACTTAAGATTTATTTTGCTTCCAAAAAAGAACAAGCACTATGACACCCAAGCACTTTTGTGTTCAAAAAAAGAGTAATGACTCTGCAAAGCTATTTTTGAAAGTTCATTGAAATAAACCATTTGAACCAACTAAAAATTGAAAAATTGGAAAATTTTTCATTTTTTGATTCACTGAAGCAAACCTTCTGAAACAGTGGAACAGAAACAAATGTTTCAACACAATGTTTTGAACTTTATTAAGGTATAAATTACCTTATAAGTAACTGAAAGAGCCACAGTATGGTTAAGACAGCTTAGCTTCTGTCACACAACAAAAACATTTTAACAAAAAACTGTATTCATTAACAAAAAAGTTAACAAAGTTTAATACCCAATACACATTAACAATGGAAGATCAATCCCTATAAAAACTGTGTGGTATCATTATTAACTTTAAAGACTTACTTTGCTTTAGGCTGACTGGCTGATGCATGATTGTGTGACGTCAGGATTAAGGTGCGAGGACATCTTAACACTAACATCAAGTAAACTTGCAGACTAAGTGAATTTTTAATATGATCCGGTGTTCTGCTACATTAAGGATGACTTGTATAAAATTAATGAGTGCAGTAGGAAGTGGGAGAACAAGGGGTCTCGAGCTCAGAGTGGGGAGACAGTGACTGATGCAGTGACTCTGTCTTTCACAGCCCTAATGAGAAACAACCTGAAAAAGTAGAGAAGGACGATGATGTCACACTGCTACCACACACCCATGTGTTTGGTAAAATATTTCAACAAAACACAAGGTAACAAACATCAGCATTTAACTAAATATTTCACTACAAAATTTCACAAACATAGTTACTTGCAGAAAAACAACAGAAAATAAAATGTTGCAGAACGTTTCCAAAATGTAAAAAGGCAACATTCTGCATTTGTACTGTACGTTGTTAAAACTGCACAGAAACAATTACAGAAGAACCTTCAATTTAAAGTGATCTTGCATGTTACATTTCTATGAGTGGCTTTTATTGTACCTGTTCCAGCCAACTCCATTTCCTGTCTTGTTCCTAACTCTGCAGAGACAGTGATGGGAAGACTTGGTGTCTGACACACATTTCTCAACATGACGTTCTTGCAGTATTCCCTCTGCACTACCTCCCTCTGCACTAATTTCATTAACCGCAGGCTAGTCACACCTCAGATACCCAAACGCCAACAAACAGTGAGCCAGACTCTGTATCAAGCTCCAGTCTCTTTACACCCCTTCCTCCTCCCATTTGATCTATTTCTCACTTCATTGCATTACATGTCACTTTCTTCTTTTGACTTGACTTTCATCTTTTCTTTCTGTCTTTCTACTTCTTTTCCAAAAACAATGGGTAAAGGTATCCCAGAATGCAATGGACAGACTAGTTGATAAAACATAAAACCATAATGGCGAGTGAGGTGGGAAAAATGTTAATCATGCTAATAAAAAATGCTAATTTTATTCAATACTCAAAATATCACCCCACTAATACCCCCAGTCTACTTGCAAACTGGTAAGCTATAGAGGTCACAGCAATGCACTAGTATGCAAATAACCGAAGGGAAGCGGGAATGAGAACAGGTGTGCTGACTGAGAGTCTTTCTCTGAAAGAAAGTGGAAAAATAAGGAAAAAACTGGGAGTGTGAGAGAGCGAGAGAGCAAGAGAGCGAGAGAGCAAGAGAGCGAGAGAGCAAGAGAGCGAGAGGCACAAAGCACTATGTGAAAGATTAAGTAATTGTAAGTAAAAAAGTTGTGAGGGAGAAAAAGAAAAATGAGTTAAGAGTATAAAAAAGGGTCAGTGGAGGGGAAGCCTCTGGGGGTAGGATCAATGCTGGCAGGAGCTGTAATGAGTTTGGATTGAGGCCAGATTTTAGGATTATTGCTTGTGTCAGCCAACAGACAGACAGCCAGAACAATGGCACAGAGGTCAGATTCCAGAGGGGTGCCCACTGGAGGAAGAGAGGCATATAGGCGCTATTCTAGACTTGGCACCCACTCATAAGCCTTGAAACACTGTGTGTGTTACACAATGGCCTAATACAGTGGAAAAGGAAAAGAAAAATGGCAAATAGGAAAATGTGTGTTATTCTTTTTTCATTGGAATAGAAAACATTATTGTTGCTATAATGTCCTGATGGTTTTTTCTTATTCTGCCCAGTGAACCAAGTAAATATTTCTCGAAGAATCTGCAGCGAAAAGTTTCTGAACAGTTGTGGCTTAGTGGTCAATGCACTGTCCACTCAACACACTGAGCTATGGTGTGCACATCTACTCTCCTGATCAATTAAAGAGCCAAAAACTACATGTGAAAATGAGCCCTAGGAAAAGCTGATATTTAAAATAGTACAGAATAAATTAAATGCCAAACAAGAGCAAAATTATATTGTACAATTTATTAATACATCTGTTGAATGCCATCAAGCTCAATTACAGTTTAGACAAAGCAGACTGTAAAAACAACGCACAAAAAAGTAATTATTTTAATGCACATTGGCCTCCTGTCTGATTTATGAGTATTGCTGTCCTGGCTGGAGTGTAAGACTGACTTCTAAAAGATTACAGTGGCGCTGCTGTCAACACCACTGATATTAAATGGATGTTGTGGCATTACGACAAAAACAACAGAAGATGCCATTACCACACATGACCTGTTTGTCGCTCCAAACCCTCAATGTGCAAAAAAAGACATTCTGACAGGCCAAGATGGAATCTGCTTCAATGAATGACACAAGGCCATGTTTGGATCCCGAACGTAAACACTGTTATAGGACAGGGAGAGAAAGGGGAAACAGCAAATCCATGGCTTGATATTGATAGCTTGTTTTTTGGATGTGTGTATTGATTGAGTTCTCAAGTGTGATGAGCTAAAATTGCGGCTTTCCATCACTGGAGTCTCGAGGGCTTTTAAAACAGGCTCAGAAATTGGGTTGCTATATGCTGGATACACCCAGAACACCTGCGTTGAATGGTTTCTCCTGTAAAAAAGGAACAATGACTATGATTACTGTCACCTCACATCCCAGTCCTCCAAGATGACAGGCTGGTAATTTCATGCCTTTCAGAATTTATGAGCTGTCACCAAGCAGGTTGAGCATGGCAGCTTATTTACATTAGTTCAGAGTTTTGGGCAAAAAATCATGCCAGGTGATTTTAAAGGAAAAAGCTTGGCTTGACTTATTTATATATTACGTTTCCTCACAACATTGCATTGAAACCTACAATTTAATTAAGCATGTCTAAAGTTGCAAAAAAACTGAGCAAAAGTGAAGCAGTTCAGGACAAATTTGCACATCTGGAACACAAAAATCTTAGTGCTGCAAACTAATAAGCAATATGTCACACAACATGCATTTTGTCATGAGGTACTGAAAAACATTAAGCAGTACAAACAAAATCTCCATAAACATATTTACACCACTTCATGTTAACAATACAAACGTCTATAGACAATTGGTCTACACACTGAAACACTGACCTACAGCTAATGCTAGTTAATACTGTGTTGTCCTTGTGACCTGGCTTTAAGTTAATCGGAGGGCTGCTTAATTAGTTCATTAGAAGTTGCTTTGTTTTCCTAAGAAACAAAGATAGTGGGAAAGAACATACTACTTCTGATTAGTGGCATATCTGCCTTGATTTATTTTGCTCAATATGTATTTGTCTGTGTGTGGTTAACCAGTCTTGCACACGAGTGACTGAAAACACGTATACTTTCCTAACATTAATAAATTCATGTACTTAGATCAAAAATGGCGTGTCCCACCATCTGCATCATTTATCCAGGCCAGATGAATATTTTAACATGCACTGTGTAATATGTATTCATGAAGTCACCCGCTGGTTTTGAGAGAGGATTTAAGTTTTCAGAGGACATATGTGATAATAGGGCCACAAGCTGATAGTGAATCACGATTATGTCCATAGCTGGATTGATTTTAGACAAATGAACAGCCAGCTCCCACGTTCAGTCTAGACCAACGAGAGGAAGGAGACAGAATGATTAAGACCCAGAATACATCTCCCTGCTCGCTCTGCTCCCCTGTGACTGCGATGAAACTCTCTAAGTAGGACTGTCTGTAGGAAATGGGGGAGGGGCCAAAATGGATTAAGAGAGGAGAGAGAATTCAATGGTTTCATGAATGACGAAACAGATTTCCTGCACCATGTGTGTGGTCCTTTCCTTAAAACAACAGGCAGAAATATATAAAATCTATGCATAATTATGTAATTTACAATTGCTTAAAATAATTAATAAACAATGTTCTATGCATTTCTTGTCTCTTTGGAGAAGAAAAACTTCTAATTACATTATCTAATTACATTTTCTAATTAAAGCGAATGATACAGCAGAGTAGGCGGTAATGTTCGACAAACGATTGCCAATACTGCACAGGCTTAATTGTGCCTTCAAATTTTCAATTACGTCACAGTTTATCAGGCAGTACCAACCCATCTGTGGCTCACAAAAACGTAACACTGCATCCCCCATAATCATCTGCAGGCCCATTAAGCTATTATATTTGAGACCACAGCCAATAAGCCAGTGATCACACCATGTGGCCGTTTCGAATACGGTGACACACAAGGCTTTCATTACTGCAAGTGTAAATCATCAATATGCTGTGCCTATTCTGGGACCCTTGACGGATGATGGATCACTAGAGGTATTGACAGACCTGACACATCCATCTCCAAATGTGCCTGGATAAAAATAGCAAAACAGCAGCATCGTGAAACACTCTCTGTCCACAGGGCACTGAAGAGGCTGTCTGACACTAACTTACCAACTCTATTTGAGTAGATAATGGAAATTATCCATGCAGTAATGAGAACAAAGAACAAGAAACCTGATTAAAATAACAGAAAACTGTTTTCAAACAGGTTTCACAAACACTACCCCCTTCTGTTACTGGCTGGACAAACAGATAGCCCTGCCTCTAATTTTCACAGGGAAAGCCAAAGCCAGGGCTGACTGGGATGGTCAGACAAACAGGTTCAAGTTCACACCTTACAGAAAACAACCTCAGATCAAGGAACGTCCTCCAATATCACACAAAGAAATGCTAAAAAAAACTTCCATTCTTTATTACTTTTTAAGGTAAAGATACTTTCAGATATAAAGGCTACAGACTTCACAGTTTAATACGAATTTGGGCCTCACTGCTGGTCCTTATACACTGAGGTCAATAATCATCACACTCAAAACATTCCCATGTGATACAGTACAATAATCTAAAGGGTGTGTTTGTGAAAAAGAAATAAAGCGTCAATGTAGAAGGGCTGTTTAATAACAACACTGTGAATTATGCTAATAGCTCCACTGAGATAGTAAGGAGGTTAGTTATGACACTCTTTATACACCAGACAGTGGGAAAAATCTCTGCATTAGTATCACAGTAAAACACACAGCCAAAAAAAATGTACTAATGCTCAAAGACACGTGTGAACCAGACACACAAACAGAAATAAAGGACAAAGTAAAAACACTTTGCTTAATGCTTTCAGATTTTTACCAATAGTCTTGCTTTAAGAAAAAATAGTCATTCACAAACATACAAACTCATGCAGATTTGTGTAGCTTATAGTGTCTAGTGTGTAACCACACGTTTTTGGGTTGTCTTCATACTGCATCAACAGTCAGCTAATTCCTAAAACCTTGCTATTTATTTGTCTGACAAATCTGACCAATGGTGGAAAAAGGAGTGTTCAGGAATCTTATTTGAAAACATGTTATTTTTGTAATTCCATTTCTTAAGGTACAGAAATTTCATACTTAAGCTTTAAAGGCTTGCTGCCTTTGTGGAGCAGGAGAAAAAAAACTTTCAGCTGCATTGCAGATACACAACGGGCTGGACAGTAAGGGGAAAGCATTCTTGATAGGAGAATAATAACCCATTTTCTCCCATCAGTGTGGGCTTTAATGCCAAGCTCAATCTGTGATTTTTGTCTCCACATCGTGCCACCTCTTCTTAACGACCACCACACAGATAAGGCTGTTTTGGCAACTGCCCCAGTCTGGTCTAGCGAATCCTCTAATGTACCCAAAGCAAAGAGACACATGGAGGCTGAGGAGGAGGTTGAGGTGGAGTAGGCGGAGAAACGAGGCTGGGAGTTAGACAGGGCATGAGTGGATTAGGCCGACGTTTTGCCAAGGTCCTGCCCTGCTCTGCCTTTAGCGGCCTGATGCAATGCAGTGATTAAAAAACAACACACATTATGCAGAATAACAAGGTCTGTTGAAAAAGTGAAACTGGTGAAAGCTGCAATAAATATTGCATTTCAAAACAGGTCGGTTGTCTTCATTCAAACTTCTGCTTCTGGGACTGGTAAGTCACGCCTGATCTGACACGCAGGCATATTGATCGCTCTGTGCTCGGAAGTGCTTGCACCAATAAACAGGATACTTTTCTAACACGGAAGGCGTGGTAACAAGAGGTATGTCACGCTCTGAAACCAAGCTTAAAACCTGGAGCTTCCTTTTTAGGCTGAGAAAGATTAGAATGGGAGCTTCACAACTACTTGTGAAAAGAGTATGATCTGGTTGTGTTCAAAAGCTGTGAGTGTACAGCTTCTTGTTCATCCTTCAAAACACAATGATTACACAAGACTACAATAAACCCTTTATCACAGGCCAGAACATAAATGCACTTCCAACCTTTAAACTACAATGTTACCAATTATGATTAACAGCATTAGGTTGATACTGATATTGCTTGATATTGTAAACACTTGTAGTCTGTGGTCAGTTTTTTTGACAGTAAATGAAATATATCTGAGGCTGAATATTACAGGGGAGTGTCGGTCATTGGAAGCAGATCATTTTATCAATGATGCAGAAAAGAGCCTGTCTGATCAATACACATCAGACTTATAGCAGAATCGCAACACGTGTCGTCACGTGTTAACATCTCTTTCCTGCTATTAAAACCAATATGAGATCGTATCCTTTATACACAAATGATGGAAAAGACGGAATATTGCACTGGCAGCCTGTAGATCACGATTAGCTTCAAACAGTTAATTTATTGACATTTTATGATGCGAATGCAATATATATACAGACTACAAAAGCAACACAACGCCGGATTTTCCAAGTCCAAAGATACAGATGAAATGCAAACGTATAACTTATCAACTTGGCCTACTTATGATTTATTATAAATAACGTACGATTACATAATATAAGCACTTTCAATTAAGAAACATAACGGGGCGTGTCAACAAAACTAACGTATACTTGCTATTATTTAAACAGCAGGCGAATGCAAATAATGGGGATAAAGAAATAACTAAACTATATGCGGAAATGCAAACATTTACACATTTCAAATTAAGAAAAAAGTACCGCAAAAAACAACCACTCTAAACCACCTGCTACACTGTGTAATAACTTACTGTTAAGCCACAATCTTGCACTGAAACCCAATGCAGTGGGATCTTTTCGCAACAGTTTGTCGAGCCGGGGAATGATTGTGCACGTTTTGCAACTTAAGATGACATGTACAAACACATTAAAGCATGTGTAAAATGTCTTACCCTCAGCACGGGACCGGAGATCCGACATAGTCCTCTGAACTGGCGGCATCGGGTCCGAGTGGCAGCACCTGTCAAACGGACGCCGAAAACTCCCGTTGCTTTGCTCTCTTCTCCCGTCTAAGAATTTCAAGTAGCTTCCCAGCACTCCCGTGACCGGTAAAAATTATTTAAGGCTGGGATTCATGATCTTGTTTGATAAACAGCGATAGTCCCGTCCTGATAAAAACAAGCTCCTGCATCAGTGATCCGAGTTGAAGGCCAAATCGCTCCAATACAACAATCGATAAGAGCTTAAAACACTGAACGTGAGTGAGCTCGTCGCTTCAAAAATTAGACCGTACCAACTAGGAGCGCAGGGGGGAGTCCTGCCGCAATAACGGTTGCGGAAGAGGGTCGTTCCCACTCGAAAATGAAAATAAAAATAAAAATAGTCTAACAAAAGCGACGTTTTGTTAACTGTACTTAAACGTGGCTCTAAACATAAACGGTTATAATTTCTAACTAAAAACTAAACCTAAATAAAGTCCCCTAACATGGCTTTGTGTGGACAGTCTAGTGGAGATTCCCTGCTGCAGTTACTCATTGTTTCAGAGGGGATTGCAGAAACAACGACAACCCACTATTTCTTTATTTCAGGCCCTGAAGAAATCACGACTCTGAAATTGCTTCCCATATTACCCCTCAGCCGGAAAATGTTGTGGGTTTTCTGTTGTGTTAAGAGTTTGCTCCTAAAAAGCCACATGTTGATGAAGACTTCATTACTGAATCTTCATTGTCTTTATTGTGGTGTGATAGGATATGGAGCCAAAACATTTTTACATTTGTTATTATTTCTTTTATATTTTTAGGTCCGCAGGTTTTTACCTAAACATATTTTGAATTAGGCATCCATTGTTTGGGTGTGTTACCTAAAATGGCTTTCAATTTCATCTTTGGCCTCCACTTTAAAGAGTCCTTCTGAAACATTGACTAATTCCATTCAGGCATTACTTTTCCCAAACCTCTATGGTTTCTATAGTATAACTCTACACGTTCTATACCTACATTACATTAATTATATGCTGTTATATAAAATGATGCAACTCACAAATATTAACCCCCAAATGTTAACCCCCAGATTTCATGTCTTATGTTTAAAGCTTTTTAGGCTTTTCTTTCAACCTCGTCAGCATCCACACACCAGCACAAGGATTTGGGTCTATTGCTCCTGAGGTTGCCTAGCAACACTGACTCGATGCCTGCTTCTTTGATTATGTGTGCAGTGGTTTCATCTTCAAACACATATCAGTCTAAATAATGACTTATCCTCATAATACACACACATGCTCATTCAGTTACCAACAGATAAAAATAGATCAATCATTTTTTAAGAACAAACATGATTTTATATATCCCACTCTTCATCGCTACTCATCGAAAATACCAGATTAATATTTTATTTGAACATGTTTTAGAAGTTAAAAATGCATTACCTTGAAACTTATGAGAAATGTTTACTGTTCTGTTTATATACATTTTACATTGTTGTAATATAACCAATACATGTTCTTTCTTTGAAACACATCGAAACATCATGAATCATTTATTCAGTTCAGTTCTGGATATAAAGCTAACATCTTTCTCTGCACTAAGTCATCTGTACCAGCGCAGTGGTCAGAGGTCATCTCTTTGATAAATGAGCAAGCTCACATCAGCCCATGAGCTATCAGAACTCTGTGTTCCTATCAGGCCACACAACGGTTGTGCTCACTGCAGGCTGTATGTCCAAACTTATTGAATGATTATGCCTTTAAAGTAGCTCAATGTACAGGCTTGGGACTATGTGTGACACAATGAAATGTGCTGCCCATTAATGTATTTTGTAACTATGTATGAAATCTAAATAGATGTATACATATGTATTTATTGTAAGATTTTAATAGATGCAGAAAATATTGTGAGGCAAACACACTGAGGTTCCATTTAAAAATGAGACTGAAAACCCCTAAGCCAGTAAGGGTCAATAACAACAAGACCTGTCAGTCAACAGTTCTGATGGCACCATCTGTCCTGGACAGGCTGTCAAACAATATAATCAGTAAGACCCCTTAGAACTGATGGATCTAACAATAGCTGGGGATTCTGGGATATCAAAGCATGGGTGAAAGAAGACAATGGGCTTAGCATATATAATTAGCGAATGCTGATTAAAAAACAGACACCCAAAATCTTTATTTAGGATATAGTCTTTGTTTGTCTGAGAGACGACAGTTTAGGATTTGATATGTGAAATTAACTAATTCTAACTAGAATTAACTATCTGGATAAAATCCTGTTACCTGTAGATTGTTTCAATTCATTGACCAGTAAGATCATACTCTGCCCCCTGGTGGAGTGATGCTTTTAGTAAAGGATTTAGCTTTCTCGTTGAACGCCCTTGCACCCAATTTGATGGAAAATGTTTACCACGTTTACCACTTAAAATTCAAATTTATCAATCATAAAAGTCAGTAATCCTCTTATAAAACTCTGAGCCACATTATTAAATGCACAGTTAAGCTCTGAAGTCCATTTATTTTGCTCATTGAACCATACATGTAAATCATCTGTAATACTCAATGTAATCACAAGACTTAAGCAAAATAATTTCCCTTAAAATCTGTGAAAGTAACATGGAATTAAATTAATCTGCATTGTTGGAATTACCTCTTATTCTCTTATTCTTTATAATGATGGGGTGGTTGATCAATCATCTTTTTATGGTGATCTTAGGATTTGTAACACACTAAACTCTTTAATCTTATGTCAATAAAATAGACAGCATTAAAGTGTGTCTATAAACAAGATTTATTAACATTCTTGATCAACATTCTTTGTTGGTCTTGGAACAGCGCTCATATCTGCCAATCATAGACTAAATATATCTATCCTGACACTTAACCTAAAATCTAATCGTTCCAGGACCTGCACAGAACTGAAAATATGTCCTGTTTACTAAAACCACATTCTGCTTATTAAAATAGACAAAATCAGCCTTAAGCACTAATCATTGTCACTGACAGTCACCGCCTGTTAAGAATCTATCAGTTAATCAATCAGTGCCAATACAGGATCTGCTTGCATCTTGTTTGACTGCGACAAAACCAGATACATGCAGCTGAGACTAGTGCTAACTTTACAACATACAAGAACAGCATGTTCTGCACTGAAATTTAATGGCAGAACCATGGTATAAATAAAAGCGTATTTAAATTATTATTATTATCAGCAGATCAGTCTTTAGGTTCACCAAAACTTTGCTATTTTTTTCTGACAGGACATTGGAATTGCCCCAGAATTAAGAAGGACTTTGTCTGGGTGTACTGGCATGTGAAAAGTTGATTTGTTGAGCTTCAACAAGTAAAATGTGGTGCAAAATTCATCAAGCACTAACAAATCATTAGATAAATACACTAGGCAGTAAATCACTAGATGTGTTGTACCCCCTAAATTATCCTCAGATTTTTAAAAAAAAAAACTTTTGCTATGTTTTCGGTTCTTATGCTACTGTCTGCAGCAAAGCTGCCTGAATGTTTAATTTGAAAAAGGTGTGGCACAGGGGAATTCCTTTATGACAATCAGATGTAGGTTGATAAATGAGAGGCAATGCAGAGGTAACAGCCAGAGGATTGTTTGTCGATTATTTGTCACAATTTAGTAAGAACACTAACAGTGCATCTTAATAAGCTCCCTAGGTCATGAATTAATAAATTGTGTACACAAGTTTCAACCTTGGTAAGAACCATGGCTCACATCTTTGGAACAATTATTATTTATTTTCCTACGGCATTACTACATAGTTACATTGAAAAGCGTCAGGCAGAACTGATTTGTTTCTGACATGATGTACATTTTAAAACATGCCTTTATTATTTTGTTGCAGCAGACACTATAGCTGAATATTAAATATAAATGTTAATTATGTCTTACCTACCTGGCTAACAATGTTGAAACATTTGGCTTACAATGTTGAAAAGTTAAAATACAATTAAATAAAGATTTAAAAATATAAATACACATGTGAGGGTTCATATAAAGGGAATCATTTTCTTTGAATGAACTTTCTCTTGTACAAAGTGGCACAACTGGTCTAAATGGCTTGTTCCATTTACAGACAATGTATCACATTTCCAGAGCTTTATTACCTATGACGAAACAGGATGTACATATTAAGTACCTGGACATGCAGTAAGGCTTGGTTCACTGCTGCAGTGCTGTGGTCAACAGTGGGAAAGCAGCAGTGCTACCCAACAACCCCACTGGAGGGCGAATGATGAGAAATTCCAGCCAATGAGACTTGAGCTTGTGTTTCCTGTTATGCTGGATCACAGCAAGTGGAGTTATACACAGCTGTTCAAAGGGAGAAATGAAACAAAAAATCTATGGCATGATAAATTATTTAAGAACACTGTCAGTTTCCTCATAGTTGTTTTTCTCAGTAACCATGGCAAAGGACACATGCATTATTAAAACGTATAGGAACACTGGTGGTAAAGCTGATGGTAAGTCAAAGATCAAACTCTGTTTTACTCACTTTAGGTGTGCCTAAAGTCTGAGAGAAATGGAGCAATATTGGAGCTAATCATTTTCAGCCATCAATGAAACCTAGGAAATAAATTTGCCTTATTGTTGATCCATGTGAGTCATCTCAATGGAGGGGGCTGTGCTGTAACCGGAGGATGGAAAGAGGCAGAAGAGGGTGAGGTTCCATGTGGCCTCGGGACACAGTGGACGTGGAAGTTTAAAGATGAGGGCCCATCAAATTCAATGGATTCTGACTGCACCAGAAGCTCTGAAGCAGAACGGGCCAGCACCCCATCCACCAGTGGGGAGGATATACTGGTATACCTCAATGGATACCAGTGTGTATATTTGGGGTCACAGCTGGACAACAGTGGAAGTGAACCTGATGATTTGCTGATGTTTGCAGGAGGGAGAGACAGAGATTATTTGTTAAGTACCAAACATGTAAATATTCTCAGTAAAAACGGAACAGTTCAAGCACAAAGTCAGTGCTGGCCAAATACTCTTTAATAACTTGACTAAACACAATGGGGTAAGTAATTAAAGCATAGAATGTAAACATCGGTTCACACATCATCACCAACTTTATGCAATCTCTAAAATCCATTATTGTTGATGTCAATGCACAATGCTTTGTGCTGACTACAATGAAAGATGAGGTGGGTGGGTCATTTTATTCCATGCTAATAAGAGCCAACCATATTAGTGTGTATTTAATATTGACTGGCGGCTATGAGCTCTGCCAAAAGGTCCATTTGATCATTTTTAAATATTCTTTGCATTTTAAAGAACTGCTTTGCTTCCAAGAACTGTTTCTGTTATCTGAGTCTGTTCTCTTTTCTGAGGTTTTGGCTAGACAAACAAACTGCCCCAGTGAGTAAGATCACTATACAATTTAAAGATTAGTGGTGCTTTTTTTTAAGTGTTTGGGCTAAATTCATCATCTTAATGTATATTCAAGACTTCTGCTTTTGTCGCTAAACAAGGAAATAGTTGATAGCAGCTTGTGGTTAAATATAATTAGATATTTTTTTTAATAAAACAGTGAATACAGATTAGATATATTTAATGGTACAAGAAAAAATGGGTTATTATAAGATTAGGAAGGCTGAAACCACTCGTGTGACATTAGCTGATATATGCTAATATTGCAATAGTCCAAATTTGCTTTAATCTTAACACTGAGTGTATCTGACTCACCAGTTAATTTATAGCTGCTGTATTATGTCTGTGTTAGTGTTCTTAGGAAACTGAAGTCATAGATTTTAGGCATAACAAATACTAAAACACTATGAATATCTGTTTATTTAACTCACATTGTGCTGATATTATCATTTGTAGTAGAGTCTACAAAATTTTGTATTCAAATACAAAAATGCCAAAAAGAGGTATTTGAGGTACTCAGACTTTCAGACTCCACTCTATTACAGTCAGTCTCACTTTAAAGTGTGTAAAGAGTCTATTTTTGTTCTCCAACTCAAAAAACACCTTCACACTTCACATGAGATCTACTGAGAGGATGTTGTAGGTCAAATTCAACCACAATGACTCACAAAATCAATACATGCTGTTTCACTGCAGCATCATCTTACCTGCAGACCCATCTGCAAACCTTGTGTTAAAACGCAGACTAAGAAAGCTAATAACTCTACTTTTCACTTATTGATCACTTAATGACAGCAGT
The DNA here is from genome assembly GCA_036877545.1 of Yasuhikotakia modesta. NCBI lineage: Eukaryota > Metazoa > Chordata > Actinopteri > Cypriniformes > Botiidae > Yasuhikotakia > Yasuhikotakia modesta. Next base: position 19,406 of record JBAJNP010000431.1, on the reverse strand, counting down.
TATTATAAATTTTCAACTTTATTAAAGTGGAATGAAACTAATTTCCTGTTGCAAACCCGTACAAAGTACAAGGGGAAACTGCTAAAAGACAACAGCTTATTCTGAGATGCATCATAATTAGATTCGGTACTTTAAAAGAAAGCTTCTGTTTTTTAAAACAAGACTTCTGTGTTTTCTTTGACACTCTCAGCCAGAGCTGACTAGAGTTTGGGCAGATTGTAATCTACACCACTAGTTTTTGAGTAGTCAGGACTACATTTGACTGATGTGAGCTTGTCCGAAAGATCTTTCAGAACCACAGGATAAAGTTCATAGAGAAAAACATCGCTTTGAACAGCAAGTGCTTGAGTTATTGCTCCACTTTGCTTGGTTTTTTGTTGATAAAATACTCCTTTAAGAGAAAAATGTGTTTCACTGATTAAATTTGATGCTATATTGGACATGTTATGCTATTAAAAATGTAATTAATTGAAACTACATACAGCTGGATGTGTCATGTAAAATTCAGAACAGAGTTGTGCTGTCACAATGCATAGATGTATTTGCACATATCTGAGATTAAAAACAGATCTTGTTTTGCATATTTAGGGTGCAGAATCTGTGGAACTTCAGGGTCTCCTGAAAAAAAATTGATACATTTTGATATTTTGCACTAGTATAGACCAATAATTTGCCTACATAAATCAAAGATTTCCTACATTCTGTAGTCTAAATCCTTTCTCTGTTTCTAACTGTAAATACCCTGACTGTTCAACACCCTAAGACATGCCAGGTGTGTGGGGGATTTGGTTTTGTCCCATGCCTTATGTGCCATGGTAGCAAAATGTGTTTTGCAACTGCTTTACTGACTTCAAAGCTCTCAAGTGCACAGCATGCAACAAGAACGGTCTTCAGCCTGTTCTCACTAAGGTCCTCTTCAAGTGCCTGCCAGCCCTCCTCATGCACCGTCTCTTTCCTCATAAGCCATGCAAAGACTACATTTTAAAGAGATGCAGAAAGAGCTGCTATTTGTTAATAAACCATTTAGTAGAAAACGTAATAACGTGTCGGTAAATAGTTTTTATGATATTTTAATTTGCGTTGCACTTATACAGCATAGAGATGTTTGCCATTTGCCAACAGATACACAGGTAACAGGTAAATTCCTAGCAACATTAGTAATTCCTGTAACTGCATTTAAATATAGCAATTAAGTAAATCACTGATTTCCTCTCAGGGGCAGGTGATGTTATCTTTCCAAACATTATAATTCCAAAAGATACCAAAAACCTGTTATAGAAGTTGTTTTGTTTCCTTCTGAGGAAACCCTTATTCTACGACTAACCATACAAAATAGAGACCACAAGATAAGCCTTTACTTTGTTTGTCAGGCATTCAGGTTTACATGTAATTATTCAAACCTATGCAGGAATCAAATGGCCTTGCATTGAAAAATGATCTAACGTCTGTATGACTGAGATCTTCTTGTTATCCTTGATTTTACTCTGACCTCATTTCAGGGTTGATTAAACAAAGCTACAAATATATTTACATATAAATTAAGTGCACCTCAGTCTTAGGGTGGCAGAAGTCCTTCAGCAGGCTGGTCTGGAAGAATGTCTCTGTGCTGTCATAGCCCTGTACAATGCTGCTTGAGTTAAAGTCTACAAGGCAGCATTGTAAAGAGGCTCAAAGCACAGAGTAAATTTTACCTCTTCTGTGCAAGTGGCTGATATTGTGGGTATGATAAAAAAAAATGCCTAGGTAGGCAGCGCACTGGGTATTAAAACCTAGACATTGTCACTTAAGTTTACAGTAACAGACTAAAGAATGGTAATTAAATATTGGTGGTATATTTAATGGTAATTAAATATTATATAAATATCATTTCTATAAATACAACAAGGCTGAATTCAAGACGGTGAAGGACGAGGCCATCAAGACATAGCCAAACGCGCCCCCTATTGGTGATTTTATACGAAAGCATTAATACAATAGAAAAATTCACACGAATATCAAGTATCTACAATATTAATAAAGCATCAACTCAAGCATGAAGCATGCAAACATGGTACGTGTTTTACAGTTCAATTCAAATAACAAGACAATGCAGTATTAAAGAAACATTACGGCAACGTATATTCCATCTATTATGCAAATAAAAAAATACAGTACTAAATTCCTCGTGTTTCAGTGACTTTACAAGCAAATAAAAAACAAGCGCGATACGTGCAAACATCGGCAGATTTCAGGAAACTCCCAAATCTTTCATTTATTATCATTTGTAAGGATCTCGGCGATAATGTCCCTTTCCCTGCAATCTGTCGAGTAAACATTAGCTATCCAAGCTTTTAAAAAAGACAGTACAATGTGTACCATCAAAAGCTCGATCATTCCGTGAAGTGGGAAGAAATCCGACGCTAAACCGCGGCGTCTCTACCTTTCTTCTTGATGATCACCATCACAGATGCGCCACACGTTTCCAGTGTCCCTCTGTGGCTGTATCTCAGAAATTATGCACGGTCTATCTAGACAGCACTTTTGCATTCTAGGGGGCAGATAAATGACACGCCTACGTAGCCGCACAGTAAGCTTACTTGGTAGGCAGTTCAGTGCGATTTAAGCTACAGCCTGTGTACAATGTCCGTGCAGCTTCGGATGTGTTCTTTGCGACACAAGGTGAAACCGCCATTGAGAATTTCTGTATAATGTATCATGCATGCTGGACTGTATTAGTTTGAACTGGGTAACATTGTTGTAAAGAAATCACCAATTTTATTTGTAAGTTGGAGTGTTAGTGGAAAAATCTGAGCCAATCAAAATAAAAGGTCTGTGTTATTGATATGTCTGCAGACCAATGGCGTGTATTTTTTTATACATTTTTGTAAAAGAAAAAACTCAATATAGACAATGAGAAAGAGAAATCTTTAGATTAATAAATTATTTGATTTTTATTAATTCACTTGCTTCAGTTCAAAATTGCAAATATCTAACAAAATAGCAAGCTGACACCCAAATATATTTAAAACATATTCTTAAAACCCTCCCCTCCCAAAATCTGAACTTCATTCTTGAAATAACCTTACATGTTTATCCAACATGCCTAATATTTAAGATATGTCTGGAAAGGAGCATGTTTCAAAACTCATGACAGTACTTTTAAACATAATACTGGGTTCAGCACCAGAGAGAACAGCTATGCATTAAAAGTACTACTTGAACAAAGAACCCATCATCAAAAATACTGGATAATTTTGGTCTGAATATTTTTGATCATTTGTAAGTGTTGTATTTGCACAGTCAGGAATTATTTACACTGCATAAAAACACTGGTGTTTACAACTAGACTGCCACATTAACAACAACCAAGATGTATTTTAAGGACTTGAACACAGATTTGCCCCTGGACCATCTTATCCTTCATTCAGTCATACAAATATACAATCACTTCAAAGCAGCATAACCTTAGTACTATTAGCACACACAGGGCATTAAATTAAGAAATCTTGGGGTAATGGGTCTGAGGTGGACAAACTATCCATTTTACTTAATCTGGCTTTATAGTTACACCATTATAGTTCAGCAATTATTTTGCTATTAATTACATTTTAAATAATTAAATGAATAGTATTAAAAATGTTAAAAAGTCTTTACAAAATGATTTTTTGTATTGTTTAGGTGTGTATGAGTGTAAACTATGTTATAGTAATATATTTACACATTCTTATGCTAACTTGTAAAGAAATAGGCCCACTTTATTCAATAGTAATGGCATTATTTAAACACACCACTGTCTCTGGGAACCTGAGAAAAAACATGGGATGATATTATCAATTTTCTATATATAATTTATAGCAGAATGAATGCTTCAAACAGACACCTTTTAAGTTGACTTTTCCACTGATGGGAATTACAAAGAGAGCAATATAATACAACTGTATGAGCTGCTTTGTTTGCAAAAAGTTAAAAGATTCTTGTCCTTTTTGAACCCATGGACATGAGCACAAAGCTCTGACGACATAAACTATCACAGAAACGTAAGTTAATGACTGTAAAATCAAGGACATTACAGTAATCACTGACCAAGTCTCTATATACTTGGAGTCTTCCAAACACTGGCTATGGTTTGTGAACAGGTTAGTGTCTGAGTGATGTAAGACAACTGAAAAGTAAGACTGCAGCTGACTGAAGAGAATATGATTAAGGTGTGATTTCTTCTCCCACCCCCTCTTAGGCCCCACCTCTGATCCATGTGTCATATACTATAAAATCTCCAGATCCACATGCCGCACCTCAGGATTGCGTTGCTATGGGAGACAAAGATCAATAATCAATAAAAAAAACGTACATCACGTGTGTGATGTCATGGTGGTCTATTTTACTAAAGGAGAGATACCTTGAGTTCTTTCTCCAGACGGTCCACCTCTGCCCCTAAAGTGTCAATAATGTTCTCTCCATGCTTCAGCATAAAGTTCTCCAGCTCTTCTGGTGTCTTTACCTGCTGAATGTCCTGCAGGCCAAAGAATATTTAAGCATTTTTGTATGTATGTATGTATATGTGTATGTATATGTGTATGTATGTGTTTGTATGTGTGGGTGCATAAACATACAAATGTATTACTGACATAATACAGCACAATATAGCCTAATATAGCACCTAATATAGCCCAAATATAGGCAAAGAAATATACAGAATAGGCTACAAACAATCAATGCCAATGCTAAAGTCATCAGAGAAGCTTTATATCAGACCAGCAGTCTCATCATTCAGCACGTACGTTTAGCATCTGTTCAATGTCTTGCTTCTCCAGGTATGAGCGCGTCACGACGCGACCATCAAAGTCCACTTCCGCCTTGAACCGTACTTTGCTCAAGCCCATGTCTGTGGCTTTTACATCATGAATTGCCCTGCAGACACAAAGACCCACAGTGAGGACTTCAAATGTAATTTCATTTATGGAACAGACTCACCTGAGAATTGTCACTTTAAAATATGCAATTATAAATAAAAAAAGCATGCATTCAATTATATATAACATATAATGCATGTATAAAATAATATAAAGTGCATTTTAAAATATTGCAATACTATAATATACAGCAACTACACTACAGTAACTACTTTTTTAAACATTTTATTTTTTTCCCTTTAATTAAATTTCAAATATTCAAATTTCTCCTTGTCTTTTCTTCCTTATTACTATACTATTATGATCTGTAAGACCTGACTGCAGGGTCACTCTCCAGGAATTCTGTGAGCTTCTGCATGTGCTCAGCCTGGATGGAACGACCCAGCAGAGCCTCTGTGTTAGTGTAGATGAGGAATGCAGACACCGTCCCTAACAGGGTCCCCACACCCAGAGAACCAAGACTGTCGTAGTATGGGTTACCTGAGAATTAAAATCAACATGCAGTAGTTTTTATAGGAAAGAAATCTCTAGTGGTGAAAACAGAAAGTGCTATTTCTAATAAACCCTGCTATGTCAAGTAAACAGCAGTTTCCTCAATTAAGTAAAACTGTGGTAAACCACAACAGAAAGGAAGTCTACAACACAGAAAATTATCTACATCTCTACACAAATTTCACAAGGCTTGAAAAGTCACAGGATAGGAGGAACTAGCCTTTGGTCAGTTGTAGCTATTGACTTAGTGAGTGTAGAGTGTACAGTGGTATGTCTAGAGACGTACATTTACAAGCATATAAACAACAGCAACTGATCCTTATAAGGGATATTAACGGTGCTTGATAATGAAATTTGCAGCTAGTTATGTGCTGTACCCTATATAGAGTCTCCATATAGATCACACTTACTATATAGATCAGATAGAGATTCTATATAGATCACATATACTATATAGATCATATAGACTCTATATAGATCACAGGCCTGTGAGCTGTTAAATACCTGTAAGAGAGGTAAGCCCCATGCATCCAGCTGCTAACACCACCCCCAGCACTGCTGCAGCATCTTCCAGCAGGACCACATTAGTGCTGGGGTCTCGACTCTGCATCACTGCCACACACACAAACAGCAGCTCAAACATCTACAGAAGCCCTAATCAGAATCAATAAACATAAAGCAACCAAAGCTACATACCGTACTCGTAAAATGACAGGCCTTGTTTATGGGCACTCTTCTTAATCTCGTTAATGGCCACTAACAGTGTAGCTTTATGATATACAGATACAGCAAATGTTATACATGATTTGAAAATATAGCAATGGAGTAATTACATTGTGAGATATTAGCCTTTGTAAGAAGTGATGCAACTGTTTAGTAAGAGGAAGTCACGTCTCACCTCCTTCAGAAACAAGAGAGCCTGCTAAGATACAGTATGCCTGTAACACAAATACAACAGCCACGTAACTCCACTGACTACTTTAACTATCCTGTTTACATACAAACATATAGCTAAAGCTGCTAACCCAGAGCAGTGATTCTATTGGCTGAGGGTGCAAAAGTCCCATGATGCCGTGGTACCAGGACAAGCCTGCGCCCATCATAAAGATGCCCACTCCACTGATCAAAGAGGCGATGTAACGCATGTTAGAGAAGCCGTACCTTTTAAAAACACAGGGATGAATGACAAGATGAGAAATGCTCATTGACTGTGGATGTGAAGGAATTAGAGTATTTGACCTGCACAATAAAAGTTAACAGTACACAAGCACTTACGGGTGGATGGCATCTGGGTTACGCACTGACTGACTGATGCCTAATGCAAGAAGAGCCTGTAAGAGATAGAGAGAGTTCAGACGACTTTAGATAAGTAAGAAGTCAATATAAATACCCCAAAGGTGAATCTCACCTGATTACAGGTATCAGCCAGAGAATGAATGGCTTCTGAAAACATACTGGCTGATCCAGTATAAACCCATGCCAACAGCTTGAAGAAAAAATTCAGTCCATTTCTGTATAGTTCAAACAAATTGAATCAACATCAATGTGTATCAACAAAATAATCAACAACAAAATTGTAATGGTAACTTTCACCTTCAGAATGAATTGGCTTCATATTATGAATTAAATGGCATTAAGTAACAGTTGTGCTGAACCTTGACAGTGGCTCAAACTATCTGAATATACAAACAAGACAAAAGCTGATTTTTTTAAGCACAGAACTGAAACAAAACATTAAAGAAAGGGCTGGTCTTTCCCCAATTGAGAGCACAAGCCTCATAACTCAATTCCCTTAATCTAGTAGATGGAAGATATAGAACAAGCTTCTCTTTTTAAACTTTGAGTGGATTGAAATGTGTAAAAATGTCTCAACTCTAAGCAAATCCATAAATTGCTCATTTATCTTACTTTCTGTATCTCAGGTATTGTTGCTTTATTGATGGTGGTGTAACAGTTACATGATGCAGGCTTACATGCATATAGCAACCATAACAACTTTTCCCGGCCCTTGTAGAAATGTTGCCCTTTTTCCTGATCGAGGCTGTGAAAGACAGACACAATATCACAAACCTTTATAAAGGTTATAATGTGTTTTCTGCTGAAAGGTTAAATGAGAAAATATGTGGTCATATGCAATTAATAAGCAAACACTGAGGGACTCTGGAGGAATGAGGCAAACCCTAAGGACATTCCACTTTATGAATCATGTGGACTAAATTAGCTTTGCCTAGTTAATGCTTCACATTGGGTGTTAAGTTAACCCTAGTGTTAACCCTTACCTCATGGATAAGAATGTATATTCTGTGTCAGGATATCAGAAAATTTACTTTTCAGGATTTGTCAATGCAAGTTAAAGGGGAAAAAGTTGCTCAGTTCAGCCTAATAATTAGTCAAAAATCCTAGTCAAAATAATAATAATTAGTAAAAAATTAGCTATATCATCCTACCTTTGTGTTTCCCCAGAAATCTTTGTATTCTTTCAGCAGCTGCTGGTTTCTAAATAAGTCTGATGATCGAGGAGGAGTAAGACAACTAGTTATTTAGTCAACAGATCACATGCAGGCAGCAGACTGCAGTTACTTACTTTCTTGATACTCTCTTTCCACTTCTTTTCTAAGATTCCTCTCTCGAGCAAGTGCCTCCTGACTTCCCCACACATCCAGCGCTCTAAACACCAAACACATGACCACCAATGCAAAAATGTCTCAGTTACGTGTACATGTAAAGATAGCATTACATACTTCGCCTCCACATCTGATCGCAAAAAGACAGTAAAGGCTTCTGTGTCGTCATGGGGGCTGCGTCGACGGATCTTTCTTAGCTGCTCAAGGTCACTTAGAAAACACAAACATACAATGATTTGCATGTTTACTGTACATACCCACATGTAGCTATATAGTAATATGGGCTGTTATGTTAATGAATGAATGTTATACAGTGATTTTTGTGTTACTATCAGAAAAACACAGTCGAAGGACAATCTGCATTTCAGAGTACCTGGGTTTGAGGCAGAACTCGTTCATGGCTCTCATTGCAGTAATAAAATTATTTTTGGTGTATTTAGTGCCATATTCTCTCTTTTTCAGGACAGCCCGAACTGTGAACACAAGGAACAAAGTGACACTTTAAAATAACTGAGCGCGAGACTTGACAATGATTTACACTGCTGTCATAATACATATTCTGATAATAGTAAGATGCTGGAAAGTAAATAAAAAATGCAATACCTTTCACCTGAATGCTCTCTGCTTTTGTCAATCCTTAATGCAAACCAGAAAAAAATTACTAAAACCATAAACTGTTAGAACAAATAGGAATAGTCTTTCTTGAAAAAGAACTTGCTGGAGATATCTCTCAATAGATGCAAAAACAATATGAAACTAATATATAAGCTAGACTATATTAATGTAGCATTTGAACATTTAATAAATTATTGTTACCAGCTGTTTTTGCAGAGGGCTGGGAGGCTTGTGCTTTCTCAGTGGGTTTGGGCTCATTTGGGCCTGCTGAAGAACTTTCTTTACCACTGCCTGATGTGGAGCAGTACTGCACCTGTGTCCATGTCACAGACATCACTCTGGAGTCCAGGAAGTTAAACCAGAGCTTGTGGAGCCCTCCTCCATTTTGCCAACCTACAGAAAGCAAAGCATTTAAATTTCTTTCTAGGTGACTACAGTAGAATACAGTTCATGTACAAGCAGACAAGATGGAGAACTTACAGAGGTCAGGAGAATTATGGCAGACAGAATGACAAAATGCAAGTTCAAAAAAAAAATTCAAAAGGAATAAACATATTTGGTCCTGCAATACATGAAATGTAACCCTCCTCACATATTTTTTCACATAATAGCTGTAGATTCCTACAATGCATGTCACCCTTACCAAAACATGGCTTTGCTATTTTGGAGGGACTTTTAGGCAGTGGAACTCGTTGTTGCAGGTAGACCCGACAGAGGACTTGCCATGGTCTATGAGCCAGGCAAGGGAACATCCTCACGATGGCAAGTCCAGGAGACACACGCTAAATCCTGCAGCACATTGACATTGCTTAAGCAGATACATAACATTTTCATAACATAACATGTGACATTAAAACAACATTTCATCACGACATGTATACAGTAATCTCCACTTACATCAAATTAAATTAAAGAGAAAAATTGAGTATGGTCATGTGTTCATCCATGTCTATTCATGCAACTCAACACATACTTTCCGTTGGAAACTTGTTAAACACACGTGTGACCACGGAAGAGCAGGATAAAAACAATGTTGTGTAGCTACTCTACTATGTAACTAACTCGTGATATCACTAATCCAATATATTTAACTAATCTCCTGATATCATGCACGCATCCCAAAACCACATTGACAGTGTGCGCCAAAAGTTTACACTCTTCATTCATTTTAAAAAACACTCCGTTTCAGTAACCACAGCCCGGTTATGATGACATTACAAACACTGACTTTTTAGATCACTTTGCCATCTCAGTGATATCACTCCCGGGCAAGAAATCGAGTCACACAGACAGTAGAGTGTCTAAAAGTGAGACTCTACATTTCTGTCAGATGAAGAGAAGTAACCACACACACTATAATTGTAGCCGGTGTCGTTCATTGTCCTAGCTTGATACCTGCAGCTTAGCCAAATACTGGGGTAATTATAGACATATTACACAGTTTAAGAAGACGCCAGAATAAATAATATTTCAGTCATTACCTTTACAAAGTTCAGTCCATTGTGTGTGTGCGGTGTTCGGTTAGCTGACCACTGCCCATAACAAATGGTATTAAGAAAGCATTGAAAGTACGGAAGACATTCTCGCGAGATTGCATTAGAGAACGAGAACTCGTACACTGTGGCTGCAGGTTTGCAGTTCGGTCTTCTGCTGGAGGAGTCCACAACCACAACTTCATCTGTAGAGGCAGCTCAGTTCAACTCCACGTTAAAGTCTCTGCGGCAAAAGCATGGATCGGTACAAGAATAATAATTTGGATGTTAAACTAAATATTTGCAAATAACAAATTATATCTAAATTTCAACAAACGGGTAAACACAACACTTGAGATGCAAATGTTAACAATTTGTTAACAACTGTGTGGTAACCATTATATTATCAATAAAATAACCATAACTTGAATAAAAAAGATGTTCCAAAATGAATATCTGCAGTTTGATGTACGTGTATTTAATAAAAAAAAGTGATATGAAAACTGAGTGATATGAAAACAACTGAGTACTTATAAACAAGTAAAACAAACACAACAAAGGCAAAGCAGGGGTGTTTATGCGCCTTACGATTTAAGTCGTAACTTAAATACAATTTTTGTAGCGTTCAATTTAATTTTAGAAGGGTAATTTAAATTCTAAATATATAAAAATTGTATCTGCTTTGATAAAGCAGATAAAAGGCGAAACGGCAATTGCGCTGTCCATCCGCTCCACTAGATGGCCCTAAAGCCTGTCATACGAGCATGTTAGTGCACTGTTACGTCTTTTATATTGCTTTCCAAGTTTGGCCTTTGGAAATAGGGAAGTCTATGTGAACGCTCGGATTAATCGGGTTCGGTTCATTCATAAGAGTTTAAATAATCTGTTTAAACTTTAAATCATTCAGGATGAGCGCGCAGCAGATGCTGAAAGTATTCGTCACTAGACGCATTCCGCAGGAGGGCATGAAAATACTGCAAAAAGCTGGCATGTACGAAACTTTACATGCTCTTGTATGAAAGAGTTCGCCGTTTTGCAAGAAATGTTATTAAAATGGACGTCAGTGACCTTTTTGTAATTGCAGTGTTATAAACACTATAAAGGTCATGCAGTTTGTGGTCTTTAAATGAAACATCACACTGTTATGTAACACGTTTTTTTCTGACAAGTTTCATATTGCACAACATTTAACAGGTAAAATTATCTGCAAAAGATGTAGGCTTTAAGTGGCACAAGGGCGTTTAAAATGGCAAGAAACAACAGTACAAACGTTATATGTGGACAGCTGTTTTTGTAGATCACGGTTGTTTTGATCACCATTGTGTGCAGATGTAATTTGTCAGTGTGGGACTCTGATGAACCTGTGCCCCGGGCAGAGCTGCTGAAGGGGGTGGCAGGTGCTCATGGGCTTTTCTGTTTACTCTCGGACAAAATCGATGCTGAGGTGTTGGATGCCGCTGGTAAAATGAACTTATGGTTTTGTCAAAACTATTTGTTAAAAACAGCCCCTACATCTAAATCAATGTCGTCTAACACTAAGAAATACAAACCTTTATGCAATTCTCCAATTTAGCATGTGCTTGTTTGAACCTGTAGGACTGAACTGTAGGACAAAAGGCATTTAACATATTTGCTGTTAATATTGTGTTGCTCAGGACCCAACTTAAAAGTGATCAGCACTCTTTCTGTGGGATTTGACCACCTTGCCATAGATGAGATAAGGAAAAGGTGATTTATGTTGCTGCCTACCCTCATTTGTTTTCTGAATTGTTTCAACAATGTGTGATAAATGTCAGTGATAATAAAACATCAGATTAGGATTTCATTAAACTGCTTATTGCAAAGATGCCTTGAAGCATATAAAAAGGGAAAATGTTTAGATCTATTATGATTGAACATGGTATGACTGTTCACACTGAGAGTAATGATGTTCTCTGTCTTTCTTTGTCTAGAGGGATAAGAGTAGGTTACACTCCTGATGTTTTGACAGATGCTACTGCTGAGCTGACTGTGGCTTTGCTCCTGGCCACTGCTCGACGTCTTCCTGAAGGTGTAGAGGAAGTCAAAAAGTGAGTCCTACATCTTTTCTATAACATCATCATCTGCTATATGTCAGCTTGTTTAAACAGTCCAAGGGCCTGTTGCTCTTAAATCCAAAGTCACAATTGCAAATGTTTTATTGTGGCTTGTGTCAGTACTTGAATTTTTTTAGATGAGAAAAGCTAATTTATTTCACTGTTTTGTTCTATCATTTCTGATGCTATCTTATTAGTGGAGGCTGGAGCACATGGAAGCCTTTATGGTTGTGTGGCTATGGTCTGTCTGGCAGTACTGTTGGGGTGATTGGATTGGGACGTATAGGTACACTTATGTTGTTAGGAAACAGTGTTTTCAGGAAGTTTTTGATGCACCTACTTATGCATCATTATATTATGTCTGTCACATCAATGTTTTACTTGATCACAAAACCAGATATTTATTGTGCAAACAAGCACTTTCTTGAAACAAACAAAGTATGTTTCAAGAAAGCCTCCCTGTTTTTGTTAAAACAGTAGCTTTGAGTAACTTTTGGGCTTGTTTTTATTTTATAGAATTACCTTTACAATAATGGACATAAGTGCAAATCAATTTGATAGCTGTGTAATGATTTGTAGGGCTGGCGATTGCAAAGCGACTAAAACCCTTTGGGGTGAAGAGACTGCTGTACACGGGCAGACAGCCCAAACCTCAGGCGCAGGAGGTTAATGGAGAATATGGTAAGATATAATGAGAAGAAACATAGCTGGCCTTAAACTTTGTATATTAATGTAAAATAATTGCAGTGGTTCAAAAGATGAGAGGTCTGTGCCAGGACTGGACATCTAAACCTGTACTCTTCTCTTTCTCTCTCTCAGTGCCATTAGATGATCTGTTGAGTGAGAGTGATTTTGTGGTTGTGTCCTGTTCTCTAACTCCTGATACTCAAAGTCTTTGTGGCCAAACCTTTTTCAGCAAGATGAAGAAAACTGCAATCTTTATCAACACCAGCAGGTATCTCACACTAATATTCATTGTCTTTCAACAGAAATGTTTAACCATAATTGCTGTTCATCTCAACAATTAAATGGCCTTGTGGTATTTCTTATTATAAATTCTCATTTCTTTTCTTTACATTTCTTTACTTCTTTTCGCTTCTGCAGTGTGTCTTTTAAACTAATTCCTATGCTGTTTTATCTGATTGCAGTAACTTTTTGCTTAACGCTTAAGTCAGTGTTTTCTCAAAATTAGACAAACACTTAAGTGCAATGTGTTTTTGTCCCTCTAGAGGAGCCGTTGTGAATCAGGAAGATTTGTTTAATGCCCTCAGTAGTGGACAGATAGCAGCAGCAGGGCTAGATGTCACAACCCCTGAACCCCTGCCAACTGACCACCCACTGCTAACCCTTAAAAACTGTGGTGAGTATGCATGCAGCTTTAAAATCTCATCCATATTGTAAACCCATCAGTACATTAGTTATCTGTACCTTAAAAGGAGATCCTTAAAGATTCATTCAACTCTGTGTTTTGCAGTGGTTCTCCCTCATATTGGTAGTGCCACCTACTCCACACGTGGTGTCATGGCTAAACTCTCCGCAAACAATCTGCTGGCGGGCCTGACAGGTTCTGAAATGCCCACTGAGCTAAAGCTGTAGCATCCCAACTTGTGCCTTTTAAAACATCTTCCACAAATCAAGTCACAATGTCATTGGAAGATAAACATCTGTACTGTAGATTCTAATCAATAAATGCACTGTTAACAACATGAGATGTCAGTGGCAAAGAAATATTTTGGGACTGTTTCATTTATTAATCTAGCATAACTGGAAATACAAAACATTTGTAAAGTCACAACAAATACTTCACTAAACACTCCTAAGTTGCTTCTATTTCATTTTAATGGCAAAAAAGCACTTTGTATGTAACAGATTTACAGAATTGATGGTGTTGTGGCACCTAAGGAGAAGTGGATATAAAATGTCCTTAATTGTTTGTACTCTCCTAATACATGTAAAAGCATCAGAGACATAAATGTGTACATCTGTTATATCAATAATAAAACTTTTAATGTGCTCTGTTGACAGACTGCAAGCAAACTTAAAATTTATAGCTTTCAGAAATGCTATTTACTGTAACTGACAACACTGTTAATGGGCATAACAGATGAAAGATTCATTGCTTAAACCACAATAAACAATACATAACATTCTTGTATACAAGTCTTGTTTTCCACGTTTAACTATTTAAACATGACTGACAGATGAGAGATCGCTTCCAATCTCCTCTGGTGTGGGAACTGGCTCTGTGCAGCTGTCCAGAAACTGCATGTTCATCTGTACAGGGATTTCTTCTGTCCATACTTTTATTTCATATGCTGTCCAGTTTCTTTATCACATAGGGTGCTGAAAATCAAAACGTCACCAATTATTTTTTTCCACTATTCCAGACTGCTTATACCATTTTTTTTTACATGATCTGTTACTTGTCTGCTTGAGTCATTATCTGCATATTACTCTTGTCAAACATACAGCCTAAAATTTATAATAAATAAAAATAGTATAATATATAAAGAAATAGTAAATAAATTATTTCTGATCTAAAGTAATAGGACACATAACTATTACTGGAACATGCCATAGTGGTGACCTTTATTTATGGAAACAACCTCATTCATTGAAAAAAGATACTGACAGCGTTTAGATTTTAATATGATCACGTGAAAATTTGATTCAACACACTACCATTCTAACCAATACAGTAAGTAGAATACTCACTGACTCGAAGGAGCGCAACATAAATCAAAAAGTTGCGAACAGACGTGATAACATCCTCTCGCATTTTTTTCTTCAGTTCCTCAGGGTCCATCTTCGGACCGAGTCCCTCGATTTTAAACATCTTTCAGTTGTAATTAAAGGTTATATGTGACTCAAACAACCACCGTCAGTCGCATTTACTTCAAGATGCATGAAAAAGGGAGACCGGATCGCTTCCGGGACCATCGATATAGGCCTACTACTTTGTGCCTGCTTGTAATTCAGGTATGTTGAATGACCATCCATAATAAAGTACAAAATTAATTATATTTTCGTAATGCTTGCTAAAATTAAAATTGTGTTTGTGTTACTAAAAAGCATAGGATATTCTTATAGTTTTAAAGCAGGCAAAATTATAATAACACTCCTCTCTGCATTTTGTTTTGATTATCCTGGTGCGAGTTTATTGGTGTAGCGCATGACTGTAACGAAAGCTGCAGGTCTAATGAATTCATTACATACAGATCTAATGAATTTATTTAGTTTAGCATTCAAAACAAAGCATTGATATCGGTACAGATTTTCTAATCCTTTTCTAGTATTGTGTGGTACCTGCTGCTTTATTGCAGCAGCTTGTTGTAAAGTCGGAGAACATTAGTGAATTAACTAAAGTTATGGACCCCAATGGGCTAGTGTCTGTTAACTCTACTGTGTATTAACGATTGAGGTAATTGGTCGTACCCAGGTCCCCCAGTGATATGAACTATTCCAATATGTTATCAGAGACTCGTTTGCTATTGACACATGTGTACAGTTTTTCTGTGCTGTGTCTGTGGTTTTGGGTAACAGTGCCTGTTGGGTAACATTTGCCTGTTTTCCATGCTAAGTCAATAATGGTAGATATTTACATTTACATGCCAATAGCGCCAACTGCTCTATCAACCCATGATTGATGAACAAAGTGTATTTAGTTAATGTTGGGAAGGTGTTGTTTTATGTGTTGTTTGCGTGGTGATACTGTGTGATTGATTCTGAAATCTCAGATATAGCTATAAACAAAATGAAACATTTTGTGTGTTTAAAATGTTCTTCAGCAGTGTTCTGTGTGTTTCTGTTTTGCTTTGGTGTTTATATTTTTTATTTGTTTAACAATAAAAATCTATGGATTCCTTCATACAGATGGTTTTTGAACAATACACAGAATAATAGTCTACGTTTTCCTTACACCCTAGATTGTTTTTCCTTTGTGAAGTTTGCTCATGTATGAACTTCAGCTCAAGCCTGTTATAGAAGCAGTTCCCCCTCTTCTATTAGTCTCAGCAGGCAGCTTTACATAGATCATTCATACGCAGATCCGGTGTGAGTCAGTTGCCTATTGTCAGACTGAAGGATGGAGATGTAGTGCAGAAACTGGTTACTTTTAACTTATTCTTCATGACTTTTCATGAAGTGAACTAATTATTTTTTAAAGGTAATATGTAACTTGTGTAAAAGAAAAAGCCTTTCTTCATTTTGCAAACCCATGAGTCCATTTAAAATTGTATGGATAATTATAGAGTATGCATATATTGTACAAGGAATAGTACTGTTTTTAAACGTTCTTTTGACAAAGACATTCTTTAATGGTAGCAATTTTCAAAGTAACTCCACTCTTGATGAAAGCAGCTGGCTGATGGTGAATATTTCAGGCCATATGACTCACAAAGGACTTTACACGGCTGGTAGCCAAGTGGGAGTTATGCAGTCTGGCATCAGGAGATCCACTCTGACCCAGTCTGATTCTTTCACACAGATGTTCACAGGAAGTCAAACAGAAACACTCAACTTAATTATTAAGCAATATTTGTTGTTGCACATAAAAGCTGACTGCAATGATTGAAAAGATGTTATGCCTATTTCGTCAATCAAAAACATTTACATAAACATTTTTCAATGTTTTTGACAGTAAATACAGATTATTCAAATGTCACAACCCTTTAACATCTCTATATGTGACACCTGTCCTGGTGTTTTAATGGTTGCTAGGGCAAACATGTTTTTTTATGAACCACCACTCTTTGCAACCAGATTGCAAAAAAACACCTACCGGCAACCACCTACAACACCTATTGTATTGATAACTTTTGTAAGTTTGTTTTGTATGGTCAAGCAGCAGTTCAGTTTTAGAAAATGTAAAAACAGATGTAGTTAACAGTTTTGACCACTAGACTGCAGCGTAACACAAGTTATTGCCAATGATGCTTTGAGAGCACAGCTAACCTAAACATAATCTGGATATTAAATCTTTAGTATGACACACAGATGCGCTGTACCATATTAATAAGAGACATTTAAAAGCAGTCTCAAGTATCTTGTGTACCTGAGAGCAAACTCTTTAGGCACAAAGTTAGTAGTTTTTTATTGCACATTTAGATATTCGACAGAGAGATATTCACATACTGAAACACAACATTAAATGCTGCCTGTCAGGTGGAATTGATTTTAGTAAGCATTCTTTATTAAAGACAGTTGACACCTATGTACCTCCTGTAAGAGTATTTAGCTGGGAACACTCTCATGCTCTCATTCATTATGCAGGTCTCTTTTAGCTTTGGGGAGCATTAGACATACCTAACCTAGAGTTTCTTCCTTTCTAACTGAGAATGCGATTAAAGATTCTAAGTTGACTCTGACAGATACAGAGTACTGGTGTGGTGATGAGAAAATGAGTTCTTTATCACTGCCTAAGAGAGGGAGAGTGAGTCAGCATGTTAGTGACAATGAGATTTACCCATTTCGAAAGTTTCATTGTGGTCACGGAACCTCAGATTTTGCACTGTAACTTATTATAGATGTAAAAATACAAGGATATACATATACAAGGATTTAAAAATACAAGGAACATTGATATAAATGTAAAAGTAAGTCATTATTATTGTAACTCTGCCTATTTAACAGAACCCAGCTAATTCACCATTAAAGAGGATATTGCTGTTGTAGTGATGGCAATTATTATGGTAATGGCTTGTATTTTTATGGCAAGATACCCCAACATTGCTGTTTATGGTTTCTCAGACTGCAGACTCACATTTGGGTTGATTTGTTACACTCAAGGGACTACTAACAAATTCAGTTTTTCTTTCTCCTTTACTTGATCTCAGTGATAAAAAGCAGGGAGTATGTACTAAAATGCACTAATGGTAGTCTATCTTATTATAGTCATGGCTGTTTCTAAATCCTTTGATCCACAGAGATTAATTTTCTGCACAACTAGTGTTTCTAAATGCAATTGCTAAATTGACTGTTTTCAGCAGGTTTCCAGAGAACTTGCCCTATCTACCACTGGTTGGACAATCAGACTGTACCATCCACAGCTTTGGTCGCATTAATGTCACTGCGGAGGACTGGTTGGGATGCTCAAACAGAGCAATTTTTATAGCACAACAGTGCTTCAGTGTTTACACGGTTGAGGGGGTATCAACATATGGCTTATGAAGAAGACATAGTTGTCACTGCATATTAGACTGGGACTGAGGAAGGTATTCTAACATTGAAAAATAACACAGTTAACCTTTAAGCCAGAAGTTTTAATTTAGCAAATGCTGCTATCAGCGCTTTACCGGTTTTACAGCATGTCATGTTTAGCTCGATTAGCATTATTTAGAGCTGAATAACGCACAGCCTGTTAAGGATAAAGAGGTTCTGCCACCAGGTTAATGCTAAAGTTAACTCCACACTGACACAGAAGCCAGGTGTAAGAACTTCAACCTGAACTGACATCAGATCAGTGCTGACAGGCATTGGTGCTTGTCTAGTTGTAACCAGCTGTCCTGGCTATGATTGAGTTCACACCAGCATCTCATCAGTGCCAGACTAGCGGTGTTTGGCACTCGCCATCAGCCATTATCAAAGAGCCTGCAGTTTTACCATGCACTGCTGCACAAATGCAGTGTAGATGCCATCTGCTGAAAACCCTGTCACAGTAAGAGTTTTTTAACCAGTCGGTGCATCAGGCAGGGAACTGATTGATACACGGTTAGAGGTGGTGAGTGATAATTAAGTTTGGGAGTTAAAGGGCATAGGGGTGGAGCTTATCTGAATGCATTGTCACAGCAGTCAAATATTTATGTTTGTTTGTGTTGCTTTTAATGATACTTTGCTATCTATAGTCACCTTCTGAATAAAAAAGTTAACTACACTACAAACTACAAACACTAAGATTGTAATAGATATGAATGGGTAAATGTTGTTAAAATATAGATCTTTATATTATTAAATATGTATTTTGACTATCTGAACACTAGTAAATATACTGTAGACGATTTTGTTAAGTACTGTAAGTTTGTTACTCCTCAACATTCCCTACTGAAAAACTGTAAACCAGTCTAAGGTGATTTTCTGGGCTTAGCTGGTGTAAACTGGTTTAGCTGCTCTCCAAGCCTGTCTAAACTGGTGGCTTAACTGGTCTGCCACCTGGTCTGTCACTTTAAGACTAAAACCATCAAAACAGATCAGCCTCACCAGTGGGATATTTTTTGTTAACTTGTTTGTACTTATTCACTTATA
>JBAJNP010000430.1:13233-88513 GCA_036877545.1 Yasuhikotakia modesta | reverse complement strand
CCCCTTTACCTCCACAGGTAACACACACACACAGTTTGATGGTAACACATTAATAGTCCACACCCCTCACTGTCAACACCATAAAACAAGTGCACTACTGTCTTTGACTGTGATTCTGAAGGAATGTGTGCTCTGAGACTTTGCCTCCACATTAGTCACTGACAATCACAGATAGTTTCCATAGCGATGGAGGCTGCACCCCTGTTAATAATTCACGAGGGCAGCAGGACTGCTTGTGATTCAATGCAAGCCCTGGCTTTGTATCCTCTAACGTTTTCTGTGGCAGAACAGGGAACGACTTAAAAATGAAGTCATTCACACCTTCACAAATGAAGTAATTATTTGCTGTTTTTAGCAACCCACTCCCACAGTGACTGAAATGAATCAACATGGCCTTTAAAAAGCAGAAATGACCACAGCATTTTTTACATTTTACTATCTTCAGTTTGTTCTCACTTTTGAAGCTCTAACAGCCAAAATTCATTATTTTAATGAGACGTGGCTTCTTAAAAATGATTAACTAACATTTTGTAGAATCTCTTATGTAACAGATATGAAACATACTACAGTCTACAGTGTTTATTTATTACCTATTATATAACAGATATGAAGCACTATTGATGAATAGTCTATCATTTATTGTCTAATTACTAATATTTCAAGTATAATCCCAAATTATCTGTTTTTCATTGTGTAAACTATTATCTATTAAAAGATATTTCTAGTTTAAAACACCAAAATAATTCAGGTCTGAATTATTACACAGCAGAAGGTATGCTTGTGTAGCCAAAGATTATACATTAAAATATAAAATATACTTTGTATAGTATAAAAAAATATACATTGAATCTATTGTAGTATAAACAGAAACGTACCTCGTGTGAGTTTGTGCCATGAGCCACCTGGGTTTTGCAAACTGAAATGGAACAACAGCGTAAAAATTGCAGCACAACATTCCTTTTAACTTCTGTAAATGATTATAATGAGTTTCCCTTCATTTAACTCACTGAACGGAAACGTTATCCCGTTCTTATGCAGCTGCTCCAGCGTCTCAGTGCTACATTCACTCCTGAGGACCATGAACGGAGGAGAACAGATCCTGTCATCTACAGACGACAGAGACAGACGCATCAGGACACTTATTAAACCTCTGTTTACATTTATGCATTCAATATATACATTTAAACATTTTATCAGTTTGTTTGTTTGTGTGTGTCAGAATGTTTATAAACCTCCCACATCTGTCTGTAAATTTTTAAATATGGTATATAAATAACAGTATATACAATAAACAGTAACAGTATATACAGTAAATAAACATAATATATAATGATAATGTGATATATAATATTATATATTATCATATATAATACATTACATTACCATATACAATATTATAATGTACATATATACTATATATACTCATTGTATATATAGTATATTCTTTTTATATATTGTGTGTGTGTATGTACATATATATACTAAGAATATACTTTTTATATATGTATATATGTGGTGTACTTGACCCCCAAACTACTTTCCTTGATGTGTTTTGTTTTTCATTTTGCTCTCATCTGTTTCTTTTTTCAACAAACATGTGACAGAAAACATTACAGGCAGTACGACAGCATCCTGATGAGATTAACCAGCACCCTCCACATAATTCTCTGCAGACACACAGTTTCTCATGTGTCTTAATGATGACAAACTTAACTTTGTTTTCTGTTGACTGACTCAGTGTAGCTCAGTGAAATATACCATCATATCAAATTGACATTAGCACACAAAACCGTTCGATTCAAACAACCAATCAGAGGCTTTTAAAGACTGAACACATGTGAATGATGTGTGACAATGATGCATGAAGAATGTGGGTTTGTTGTGATTCATTAGGATCCCACAAGATGAACACAAACTTACACAACTCATCCAAAATGGTAGAGAGCTTTAGTCAGTTGCAGTACAACGTCACATCATGCGGTGTTTGTATTACATTGAAACGCAGGGACCACAACAGACTGTTATCCGCTCACATGCAACATGCATGGAAACTGTAGTTTACCTCATGGAAAAATATGTCCCGACTCATTTAACTAAATCAGCCATTGATTGTTGTTGCTGATAGTGCCAGTTGTGTTGGGTCTTGTGGTTGTAATACGCAGGGTATATGAGCTGTTATCTGTCTTTTCCCTTTCCAGTGTTGTTTTATGAGCTAACAGCCATAGAAGCGGTTGCCTGGTAAACGGGCCCAAGAAAATAGTCACTCCCTTTGTGTTCTAAACAGAGTCCTTCCTTTCTTAGAGACAGATGGTTAACTTCACACTAACTGTCAGCTGACAATCCTGTACCCACAGGTTCCTCCAGTACCACTTCTGATATGGTATTGATTAGACAACATTAGTTCCTCTTAAATACTTGAATACAGGAACTTTCCATGTGAACGTTTCTGTAACATTACCATTAAGTAATCAAAACATTACAAATGTTGTTTTAAAAGATTGAGGAACGAACAATTTTTTAGACATTGTATTAACGTTATTGCTTAGTTAACGTCATTCATTTAAATTCTGTAATGTTTTTAAAATGCTCCACTAACTGGAAATAAAATTTTTTAATAAATATGATACATACAGTTAAAAAGAATGTTTTGAATAACTTTGAGAGAATGTTTAGAGAACGTTGGCAAACATTCTGAGAACATTCCCTGTTAGCCACTCTGTATGACTACATGTTTGCCATTTTTGTTTAACGTTCTGTTATCGTTTACATGTCAGCGTCTTTATCTCCTGACAGACAGACAACATTAAACAACGTCCTTCAGCTGTGACTATATTTGCAACGTAACACGGTCCATCGTGACTTATTGCTAATTGAATGAATTTTCTGAATGGCAGTGAAATTAGAGCTGGAATCTCTTCACAGCTGTGCCGTGTTCACAGCAGCTACAGCCGGGCCTCCTGCTCATTCTGTAGCCAGTGAATGCATCATGCTAGCGGTACAAAGAATGACTAACTCAGCAGCTTTAGGACATAAGCCCCCCATAAGCCTCACACTTCCCCTGCGGGAAAGCTAAACCTGCCCTCCTGGTGTTGGGACACCTCTACAGAACAATGGAAGACCTACAGGCCTGGTTTATAGAACACTTCAGCTGCTGTGCAGATTCTACAGTGTTTGTAGCATTTAGCACAAGCCCATTTTAGTCACCTGTAATGGAGTCAGAGTTCATGTGTGGTGTTTCATAAACTTTCATCTGTACCATCTGATGACAGTGAGGAAAAATGTACAGAATACTGAAACAAAATTGTGTATTTTCTGTGTGTATTTTTTATGCATCTTTGTGCAGCTATGCTGTAGACAGACCTTGCATGCAGTCTTCAATTTTACGGATTAGCTTGTACGACTTGCATCGGTCCAGGAGGGTCCGTATGGCCGGAAGAGGGTCCAAAATAACAGTTTCAGGGTGAGCATCTATGTAGTCCTGGAAAAAGGACAGAAAAACTTATAATTCTTGCACATCTTTTTGCATTTTTTGAATGCTACCATTCAAAAAAATGCTCTGCATACAGCATTTGATTTTAGCATTTAAACTGTGCAATAGTTTATTTATGTGCTCATTTACCTGAACACACTGTATGAGCAGCAGAGACTCTGTGACATTCTGGTCAGCATCAACAATGTGGTCAGTCAGCTTGTGGATGATGACATCAAATGGCCCCTGCTTCTCTATTGGCTGGCTCAGATCCAACTAGACAGGAAGAACAGGGTTAAGAACTCGGTCAACATCCACAGGCCATTTTTCATCAACCCTCTTTTCAATGTCAATATATAAATAAAAGACACATGTCTGTAAATGTACATGCAGTAATTGATACAGATGTATTGTTCTTAAAGATAAATATAGAGCAAAACTGTATAGCACTATATAAATACTGCTAGAAAAACTGTATAGAACTATATAGAAGTATGTAGTGTTGTACACTGTCTGGACAACAATTCTTGTTGCATTTATTCCCTTTACCCTGACCCTTTAGCCTATCTCTGTCATATTCTAAATATCACTTTTCTATATAAATCACAATTTTTAATTTAAACTCACAGTTATTTATTTTCCTCAGTAAAAGCTACTATAATACAATCAAGTGGCCTGAAAACATCTGCCATGCTGGGTATAAAAAACAGTACATCATGTTCTAAAACTCTTCACGTCACAACAGAATGGCAGCCTGGGGTAAACAGTGGACTTCTCTCTCTGGGTTTAACCTTCAGGGATGGGAGAATATTTCATTTGGATCAGACCGGAGAGACTCTTGGCAGAAGCTGAAGATATGTGGACACAGGGTAGTTTGGGGGTGGAGGGAAGGGTGGGTGTCTCTAAGTGCATTTTTATTTAGGAGTCCAGAGTAACTCTATCAAAGGCAGAACCAAATATAGGAGCACGACTTGGGGCCAGGAGGCCCACCAGGGACAGGGAAAGGGGTGGTCCCGATGGGATTTTGGCTTATTCCTGACATGGCTCTGCTTTCAAAAGACAATGTCGGAAAATGTTCTCATAGGCCGCATAACAGAGGTATTACAACAGACACAAAGACACAAAGAATGAAGATGACACATAGAAAGTGACACACAGATTCCACCAATGCAGTACGTGGATCAGGACACATCACAAGACTCACTCCTCTTGCAGTGGATGTTTACTGATACGCATGACATCTTATGTTGATGCAGCAGAATGTTACGCTAAAATCACAGTTAATGTGATTTTAGTTATTTACAAAGAACCATCACAGGACACAATCACTTTTTCCTGGACACAAAGAGGTCCTATTTGTGCCAGTTAATCGTTCTCCTGTTTGCAATCTAAGCAACTATTTCCTGCAAATCAGAAACTGTTACTGTATCTTCTGTTAAATACTGAGGACTGAATTGACTATAAAGATATAAACTGTAAACATAGGAGGTTCTCCTACGTTAATAATAATAATAATAATTATTATTATTATTATTATTAATATCTTGGCAACTGAATTGTTAGATAATTCTTGACACAATAATAAAGATATTATTTTGTTTTAGATAATTGTGTGCATATATTCTTGTGAAAGTTTAAACTAGAACTATCTTATCTCTGTAGTGGCAACAGGCAGAACCTGCAGTTATTAAACTGTATATACTGTACTATGGAACTATAAAACAGCAAATCAGGACACACTGACCAGAGTCACATGACGAAAAACAAATATCTGATGACAACATCTGCCTTCAGAACACAAATCAATAAATCAAGCCACAATTAATTATCTTACACACAAATGATAACATGAAATGATGACATTAAAACACGATTAAAATTTTGTTAAGCTGTCTCCTGGTGATTGATTTTACTGACCTGATAATCACATAATCACATTAACCTCCACATTAATCACATTATTGACACTCTAAATTCTAATGTGACCAGCCCACCTGCTGTTTACTATAGAGGTAAGTACTTTAGTGACCATATAAAGTCTATGGCTGGGTGCAGCTGGGTTGCCTATTGTATGACATAAAAACAGGTCAAAGTCTATACTTTAGTCTCTCTGCCCACGCCCTACACACTGTGGATAGCAAAAAGGCATTTATTATGCATCTGTCAATTCAATTTGGGAGTGGAGAAAAGCCCTCAGTAAGTCAGACTCTTATCAGCAGAGCCGTCTGGCTAATAATAAAATAACAGTCTGAAAAAACTCCTTGTTTAAGTCTCCTTCTCGTCTTTTAAATGGTGACATCCAAAGAACACGTATTCACCAGCCCTCACGCCCAAAACATAACAAGGTGACTGCGGGACTTCTCCCAGAATTCTTAGTAATGTACTTTCCACAGCCGCAACGAACAATGTTTGTCCATAAACATGGATTTTTAACCTGTTGCTGTTTGTTATGGGAGTTACCTCAGGGTTAGTGCAGTGCCACTTTAACTTAACACAACATAGACATGGCTGACAAGGGCATGTCCAGCTGGAATGTGCAAATACTGTCTTTATATGTTCACTGAAAACATTACCTCAAAGAGGCAGTCATTTACTCTTAAATGATGCATTTGACTGTCTTTGGATACAGTGGGGCTTAAATGTTTGAAACCTCTAGTCACAAATGTTCTTTATTTGCTAAATTCATGATTTTTCATGACATATCTTATGATCAGCGTGACATTTAAAAATTCAATAAAGAATGACAGAATTATGGGCGACCACATTGTCTCTGGATAACTAGAAAATGTTTCACTTCCCCACGTCCAAAACATCATTTAATTCATGTTTTTGTTTTTATGACAAATTAATATGATCAGCATGACATTTAAAAGTTAAAGAAAGACATGATTTTGGGCGACTCGTTTAATGACTGGATGAAATAAAAGTTTTCCGTTCCCGCTGTCTTTTGCACAAAGGTATTAACATAATCTGTCACAAATGTGCTTAGTTGAAAAGTGACTTTGAAGTAAACGTCACATCTTGTCATACATCAAGGTAACAGTTTTTTGGCTAGCAGTAATAGCTGTTATGTCTGTGACTCATATAACGAATGATTTATCGATGTCAAGGTGACAGAAAGAAGGATATGAGAAACACAACAGAATCATTCTTCACATCAAAATATTAACGCTGTTAATTAATTTGTGATCCTTCAGCAAACACAACACAACAATTGTGACGGTCTAACTCAAGGGAAACCAAGCAAAAACAATTCATCGCTGTTAAAAATGGGGTAACAATTGTTCTCATAGGTGTGAGAAATTTAGGCCCTTTGTAGAACATTAATATGTCTTCACTGGGCCAACACTTTAGCCAAAGCGACTTACAATGTGTTGAAGGTATATATTTTTATCAGTACTTGTGTTGTGCTCTACCAGTTGAGCTACAGGAACACAACAAAGAAGACGAAGACAAATTCATAAACCGCAGGTAAATTTATTTACAATGCTGCTGTTATCAATGAGGACAAATTGAGTTTAGCATGTCCTTTAAAGCATCGCTCTCTCGACTGAGGCCAAGTTTGCAACAGTAGATTAAACAGGGACCGATGCCAGACCTAAAGTCCTTTGTGTACAACACTTCCCTACAGAACTGCCTGATAAGCGGATAATGACGGATAATCTATCACGGTTCAACTCTACGGATCTGATCAAGCTGATATGAACCGCAAAGGCCAAGCGAAGGCTAATCAGTGTGTTTCGTTGCCATTAATACCACTTTGTAAAAGCAATCTTGTTTATGTTTATGTTAGGCTATATTAGGAACTTTCTGGGAACCGATTTAAGGCAAAAACATTTCTATAAGCTTTACATTATTTTAGTGTCATTTATTTAATGGCAACAATAACAGTATTAGAAGCATTTATAATATGGCGTTATAATTAGCTATGGCAGCATTATTAAATATGGTGTTTTATTATACACTGCAGAACACAACATTAGAATTTGAACTATCTGAAAATAACACATAGTGTAATGTGACTGTCTTCATGTAATATTCTGAGAGAGAGAGAGAGAGAGAGAGAGAGAGAGACAGAGACAGAGAGAGAGGGTGAGGGAAAGAAAGTTCAGGTTTGCATACCTGGATCATCTCTATGCCTTGTTTCCTGGAAGGCAAAAAAGAGGAAAAATATCCTATTAATGTTTTAGACTGACACTGTGTGGTTATAAAGTCATGGAATTATTGATTTACATATTGATCAACATGAAATATTAATGTGTTTACATATAATGCGCTTTTTCAATATGACATTTTAAGTAAGTTCTTGCACATTATAATAACAATAATGACACTGTTTAGCAGAAATACTGTTAAAACTGGATGAGAATTTTATTTCTTGGCAACCTACAGTGGCCCTTTCCACAAAGCAACACCTCTGTCTTTTCAGACTGCTGTCTGTCACCCAAATAAGTGATATTCACAAATAACACACATTCTTCAAACAATCCCTTTCTATTTTCAGAAAACACACTTCATGTGTTAGAATCAAAACATTTCACATTTGATAAATTATGTCACCCAGAAGAACTAGCAGCGGATAATGGCATAATGAACGTGTCTGGAAGCTCAGCAGTTTGAAACCTCAGGACTAAACATGTTAAACAAGTTTTGCTAAAATTCCCTTGCAAACAGGTTACGTGCATTACGAAATAATGGCTGTGTTACTTTAACTCAGAAACGTCGTGTAGCCCACGCGTAATACGTCATCCATACAGAAACAATGTAATGTATGGACACAACCTCCTTTCACAAACAAAACTCACGTTAAATGTGTACAGGCATAATGACATGGACAACAATGTATACATCGTGAATAACAAACACAATTCTGCTGCAGACAGGCAGGAATGCCAAGAGTTATGCGAGAAATGTTACTATTAAGACTTCTTGCTTGGTTCTTATCCAGGTAACCTGTAAACTTTGTACAGCTTCTGTCCCAAAAATTCCTCAGATGGATTTGTTATCATGTCATTATGAGAATCCCAAGACACTGAATGAAATGATTCTTTAAGCGATCTATGACACGGCAAACACTAAAATATTTGATTTGTGGGTAACTTGACTCTCCTGACATTAGAAATCAGAGAATATCCATGGATGTTATTTTATTAAAAATAAGCTGCTTGGCATAGTTTTGTTTATTTTGTTTTCAATAAGCAGTGAGGCAATTTTACTCATTTTAATTATTCTTGTTTGGCATAGGTGGACTTTAACATGTAAAATTTCATTTCGGTGTCATGTAATAAAATAAAAGAATGGAATAATGGACAACCAATTTATTGATGTACTAAATCATCACGTACACAAAGTTTACAGTTGTGTAAATATACACAATATCCCATTTCATTTCAAATATATCCACTTGCATAGAATTGGGGGTGGGGGTTAGGTATGGGTTTATGGCTGTTAAACGTAACAGGATGATATAAAAGAGCTGAATATGAATTACGTGTTTACACTATATCACAATCACTGTCCGTGTCTGGCGTGTAGGATCAGTTAACGTGGAGACGCCGGGGACGCGCGTTTTACGCACCTGCACATTTCCACGAAAGTCTGGAAATGTAGTTTTTTAATCTTCTTCTCGCTGAGCCAGTATCCAACCCTCTTTCCTTTCACAAAGGTCTGCATTGCTAGATAAAGAAATGCAAAGTTATTTATTCAAACATCAACCAATATTTTACGCACCAGAACTCCAAACGTAAAGCTTCACAAACGCACGAAAACTCGCCACGTATTTACATGAAATATTAAATGACAACAACGAGGGATGTTTCAACCTACCTGACAAAATCACTTCCAATAAGCCTTACGTTTTTATTAACTATTTCATTCGCCTCGTAAAGTCCAGTTACGGATCTAGACCCCCGTCAATAGTCCATCCAGGATCGCCAATGTTCTCCAGAAAGAGTCTCTCTCTCTAAATAGTTGTTTGATGATATGACGAGTCCGTCACGTTATTTAAATGGCATCAACATATATCGACATAACTAACACATCGCAAGTTATGACACAAACTTTTGTCCTTTGGCTAACTTAGATGTTAAAGCCTATATATCCAAGCGGTCTGTCCATTATAGCCAATGCTGTCGATCAGCGGTGTCGCGTTGATTGGCCATTTGGACAGCGACAAAACTTATGTCCCCCGACACACCCTCCTCGAGGCGGGCACAGCCCTGTTCCCTGGTATAGGTGCTCCAGCATTAATGTATTTAGGTGTGCATTAACTAACTGTTGATCCAAATTCAAACCCCTTTATAATGAGAATGAATAGAAAATGAAAACAATAAGGTGTTTTGTGTTGAAGTTGGTATAGACAGAAAATATGTGCATGTAAAATCTAAAAAAAACAGGAGAAAAGAAACTATTTCTATCAAACGTTTTAAGAAGTTTTACTATCATTAAATTTGTAAATCAAATGTTCTGGGACGATAAATCCAGATGTTAATGCCGCAGAGATCCTCAAGGGGGCAGTAGAGCCCGTAGTGGGGGTAATAAAGTCACGTACGGGAATTCTTCGCAGTTACCCGGATGTGGCTGATCCAGGAAGTGAGTCGTATGACAACAATCCTGTGACAGCGGCGTGTTTGTGTTGAGAAACGCATTGCTTAAAACCGGCTAAATGGTTTGATCATGTGATCACAGTAAGTATTTCTCGTCAAAACCAGGATCATGTGTTTAGACGCGTTACAAGTGACGTGTCGCCATATAAAAGAAACGCAGAGATAAATAAGACTCTTTAATGGTATGTAAGCTTCTTGTTAAAAGAGGTTGTAATTGTAAGATTGTAATAGTTTTTTTAATTTAGAAGTTTTTTTTATTTAAAATGCTAGAACAGATGTTTTTAATAAATGTTTTTAAAAAGATGAAACCCTGTAATGCTTCAATAATCAATTTGACTTGTTTTTGCTTGTTGTCGATCACATGGCCACGTGAATGAATTTACAATCACATCTGAGTTTTTTTTGTGTTTGTTTATATTTATATCATCTGTATTTTTTCTGTGTTTTAATAGAGAAGAGCATGGAGAATGATGAATTTCCGCCAGCGGATGGGGTGGATAGGTGTTGGACTGTACCTGTTGGCCAGTATTGCTGCGGTGTATTACATATTTGAAATCAACCAAACTTACAACCGTTTTGCGCTGTCCCAGGTGGAGGTTGCTGGAGCGCAGACTTCCTCCTCCGTCCCTTTATTAACATCATGGACACAGACTCTGAAAGCAAAACTTCTACTCCTGCCCTTCTGGGTGTGGGCCACAATTTTCCTCATTCCCTATCTTCAAGTGTTTCTGTTCCTGTATTCCTGCACGAGGGCGGACCCCAAAACTGTAGGATACTGTATTCTGCCCATCTGCCTTGCTGTTCTGTGCAACCGCCACCAAACCTTTGCCAAGGCCTCCACTCAGATCAGCAGACTGCAGCTGATTGACACTTGAAGTTTGGAATTCTGGGATATTGAGTGTCTTAGTGTTGGGCAATATAAAAGTCCATTTATAAACTTTTGTGTTAGTTAATAAATGGGAAAGTGTTTATTTTTTCTTGGAACACTTTTAGTGAAAGTGGTTCGATTTGCCATTCCACACCTGTTTTTATTGTGTGATAGGAAAGTGTGTCAAACCACAAGTGCAAAATAAGTGCTTTAAATGAAAGCAGATTTATAACAGGACCCTAAAGTATTTTCTGTGCAAGTGTTTTTATATTTCTGGGAAATGTTTCTTACATTGTCATGACAGCCACATGGCTGAAAAATTGGGAGAATTAACTTTTCAATGAATGGTTTAGTACTTTAGCCTAGGATTTCAGTTCAATAAATAAAGATCAAGTTTTAATGTTTTCATAGGATAAGGATTTCTTTCAGCTGTTTGTACTCATTAATATTCAGTGAACAATGGTGGCCACAATGGATCAATGTTATTTCACCAATCAAATAAGTTTTTTTAACAAAAGTGTGTTCCATTTTAACAGTGTCCATCCTTTTGGTTTGAATGTAAAAACACCGAAAACATGCAATGACAGTTTTGTGTAACATTGTAACATATTTTATGAATAATTTCTATGTGTAAGAGTTTTGGGTCGCTCCACATTTTGTGTTTGGTTGACAATAATTTATGTTGTCATAGTTACATAACGTGTCCTCATTGGAAATGTTGATTGGAAAAACAGGATCTGCTTGTTTATATCTGGAATATTTGTGCACTGAGCCTCATGTCTAGTTGTCAAGGAACATCAACCTTAAAGCGTAAACAAGTTTATTTAGCATAAAAACATTAGTTAGATCTATTGAGTGTAGAATGTTGCAATAAATCTGGCCCAGAAGTTTGTCTTTTAAAAAATGACAGCGTATTAGTGCGGAGACTGTGTCTTTGGTTATGTGTGGATGGTTTTATTTATATTAACAGATAAGACAATTGTTTTTGTCTTAAAGGGCTTGTCTGTGAATTTATACTGAAATGGGTTTAATTAAATTTCCATTGCAATCGTAATACACTGTGATATGAAATTTGGACAAAAATCAATAAAGAAATGTAATGTGCAGTGCATATTGATTAAAAAAAAGTTACTTTTTGACACTTTTGAAAATACATATTTTATTTTTTGTTCTGATAACTTTTGTAAACATGTATCTTCATGCCTGACAAAATGTAACAACAAAACGTTTTGGTTCTAATATTCAGTAATTTATTGATTCTCACAGAATTCTGTGGTAATAGAAACTGAATTAATTTAAAAAACATGTTACAGGTATATTAACATAAACAAGAAGATAACCCAGCACTCAAAAAGCAAGATTAGATACCATCTTTATTTTTTAAAACATAAAATTTGAAAAGACAGAAATAACAGAACATAATGTCCATAAGAGTTTCAAGAGTCATGTGATCAAGTCTTTATTCGCTTTTTTGGTGGCTCTGAGTGTAACTTGGTGTCCATTTCCGTGGTACCATCATCTTCATCACTGTCTTCTTCCTCTTCATCATCTATTGAATAGGTTTGGAAAAATGACAATAAAAAACAGCTTTGGTTATAACTTTTAAAACTAATGGGTTACACTGATTATATCGGTGACAGATAAAACGATTTATCAATAATAGGAACAAGGAAGTTACTAATAATACATTAGCCTGCTGGCTCCTTAAATCATTCAACTTAAGACTGAATTGTTGAGTCATGAGGCTGTGATCAATATAATGCACTTATGTTTTTATTTCAGTGAACTAAACCCGAGTACGCAATATCTAGCCCATCCATTCTTAAGGTACGTTTCTATAAATACAAAATTGTTGATAGTTAAAAGTAAAACAGACGTTAATGTGTTTATTTTAATGAAAGGCTGTGGTTGCAATTGCGCTTACATTGTTATTACGGTAAACATTTGGAAACAAAGAGCCTCACTTTTAAACCAGCTTCATGTATTATTGTTGTATAATGTATTATTATGTTGTATTATTGTGTAACAACTTACCAACCACATCTCCTTTGCTGTTTCCCGTTAAGCCCTTTTCTTGTTCAACAAGGACCGTCAAAACCTCTGAAATATCAGCACTTAATTTCTTGATGCCGGTTATCATTGATTTTAAATTCTCATCTACTTTCACTGTAAACTGGTTTGTCTGTCCATCTCTGTATTTCAACTCTCCCTTCAGCTCGCACGCGGCCATGTTGGAAATGACCTCTGACCTTTGAACTCCAAACCATCTTATTGTTATCGCAAATATTTATTTTTTTCTCTATTTAACTCGATTGAACGAGTCTGTGTATGTTATATTTTAAGGACATGTATAAAAAAATAACAAATTGTGTTTTATTTAATTATTTTGGAGCCCTCGTGAAACTCCCGCCACAGCGTTTCGTATTTACATAAACCGGAAGCAGCGTTGTTTTTGTTATTGTCACGTTTTCTCCCGCAGAGATCGGTGTAATATATAGAGATCGGTGTCACTATAACTGAGTTATAATATATCTGGTGATCTGCTGGTCTCGGTAAACGTGATCGTTTAGGTCAGATGATTCGTGTGCCCTGGAACAGGAACTAGAAACATTTTTTGCGCTCGGTTCTTCAAGGATGGCGGCAAATGATGGAGAGGAGGGCATCGTATCTCTGGTGGACGTGTTGGAGGAAGATGAAGAACTGGAGAATGAAGCCTCTGCGGTTCTTGGCGGCAGTGATTCAGAGAAATGCTCGTATCCAGAGGTGATGAGTTGAACATCGTATTATAACGAGAACATTGTATTGTAACGACAGGCACACTAAAAGCTTATAGTTAGGTTATAATCTAACGCAGTCCAAAGCCTTACCTAGTTTATGTGGTCGATCAACGTTTTATTCGTCAAATATACATAACAAAACATTAATATTAATGCATCGATGTCGCCTTTATTTGTTTAGAAATAAACGATGTTACACGATTAACTCGGTTATATAAGCTCCCAACAGATACTAGTTGGTGAACAAAACGGGCAGAAGTTATGCATTTACAGGAGTATATAGAAAATAAGAAATACAAATATATATAAAATATAATATTTTTGTTTACCATAACAGGGTTATGTGAAACGTCAAGCGCTGTATGCCTGTAACACCTGCACACCAAAGACAGGAGAGCCAGCTGGAATCTGTCTCGCATGTTCTTACAAGTGCCATGAGGGCCATGACCTGTTTGAACTTTATACCAAAAGGTAAACGTCCCCAAACTGTCTAAAACAACCTCTCTTTGCTTTCCAAATTTCAATTTCTTGTTGTCTTGTTTGCTCTCAAACAAGACAACATGGTTATAGTTGGAGAAACGGCCAATTTAATCCTTATTGGTATTGCAGGAATTTTCGATGCGATTGTGGAAATGATAAGTTTGGGGGTTTGGAATGCAAGCTGTTTGCTGTAAGTTACTCTTTTGTCTTGAGTGTAAATCTTTGCATGTACTTTTAGTTGTATTGATGGAATAATATGTAAACTTTGTTATATAGGATAAAGAGAAAGTGAATTCAGGGAACAAATACAGCCACAATTTCTTTGGCTTGTACTGCACATGTGACAGACCGTACCCAGATCCAGAGGATGAGGTGATCATCCATCCATCCATACATACATACACCATAGTATAATATATTACCATACTAATATATTCTAGTATATATTGTAATATACTATAATATATTATTATAGTATTAAATGTTCTCTTGAATTTTTCTCTTCACAGGTTGCAGATGAGATGATCCAGTGTGTTGTGTGTGAAGACTGGCTTCACGGTCGGGTTGGTTTCAAATTCTGCTAATTCAATCAGACAAACAGTTTAAGACAGATTAAATACGTTTTTTTGGCTTATTGGAAAAGCATTTAAAAATCTCTCTGTGCTTCTCTCAGCATTTGGGTTGTGTAGTGCCAGATTGTGTGGAGCTACAGGAACTGATTTGTGAGACCTGTATGAACAAAGCATCCTTCCTTTGGACGTATGCGGCACACATCGCAGGTAATGTCATTTTTTACATAGTAATATGTACATTAACATTGTTTGTGTGACATCATTAGTGACATCATTGTTTGTGTGACATCATCTGGCAGTTAACCCAGAAATCTGTTGCTGAGGTAAACGTTTTTTGTGTTGTTTGCATCAGTACCACCTATAACAAAAGTCAGTCCGTGCAAAGCAGAGGAGGAGGTAAAAGTAGAGGTACAACATGATGAAGATGAGAAGATGAAACCTGTGGATGAGAAGGTACTCCTACCAGCTGGTCTGCCTGGTGTCTTTTATTCTGAATGAGTGGTTGAAGAATTATCTTGTTTTTTTAAACCAATCATATCTGTTCTATCAAACGCACAAACAAGTATTAAAGTTAAGACTGAGAGGGTTTGCATAGGCTCACCACTAGGTGGCGGTAGTGGGTTTTTAACGATACAAGACGGTGACATTTAGACGGTGGAACATGGGCCTAGTAATGCCAAGGTTAGGGGTTAGATACCCAGAGCGCACAGACAACTTATGCTTGTTTTAAATTGCTTTTTACATACAGTTGCGTAAATGTAACAAAACAATGCATCACACATGCTGTAGCAAACATGTCCAACCAACTGTATTACTGTGAACTGATTCTGTTGGATCAGAATTAGTGAGGTCTTTGTCTTGTATGCAGGTGCAGGTAAACGGTACATCCACCTGTAAGAGGAAACATCAGGACGAGACCGAAGGCTCCACAGATGAGAGCTCATTCTCAGGTTGCAGGCTGAGAGAGATGAAGGCTTCCGGAAGGAGCCGGACTCAGCAGGGCGCCGTGTTTTGGCCGTCCGCTTGGCGCACCAAACTTTGCATCTGCAGTGACTGCAAGGTACAGTACAAACATTTCAATGTAATCTAGCTCCTTGGATTCGAATCTATGACCTTGATGTTGCAAGCGCCATTCTGTTCCAGGAATGTTTTACTCTTGATTACTTTGGTTGTTGGTTTAGATCCTCTATGAGGACACAGGAGTGTCTTTCCTCACGGATGAGACGGACACCGTCCTAGCATATGAAAATAAGGGCAAATCCACAGAGCAGAATGAACAGGCCGGTGGAGCGGAGGCTCGGGATCCCCTCATGTCCGCCCTGAACAACCTGAATCGTGTTCAACAGCTGGAGATCATCCACGGTTAGCAGATTTAGTGGCACTACTTTAAGCTGTGTGCAGTTTACAAATTAAAGTTGTGATAATTGTGTAATTTCTGTGTGTGATTTTACACAGAATACAATGATATGAAGACAGAACTCAAAGACTACCTGCAGAGATTTGCTGCTGAAGGAAAGGTAAGATGCATTTACGCTGAAGCTAACATTGTCCTGGTTTGTGGTATGATGATTATTGGTGGATATAAACTGTTATATTTTGTACAGGTGGTGACACCTGAGGACATCCGTCAGTTTTTTGAACAGCAACAAAGTCGCAAGAGACGAAGAGCTGATGCGGGCCAGTACTACTGCAGCTAAACCCTCCCTCAGTCCTGCAACTTAAAGCATACCAGCTACACATTGTTCCCCCAGCCTGTCTTTCCATAAACATCCCTTGAACATTTTATAAAATAAATATGCAGTTTAAATTCAAGCCATCATACCGTGTGTGATTTTAAACATGTATAGAATCTACGTCAGGTTTTGTGTTTCCAAAGATGTAGCTTTCACTCTATATAGTTTTCCTTGTTATCCTGCCTTTTCAAATGGCTTGAGTTTCATATTGTTCCGCTCAACGTGTTTTGAATTGCTGTCTGGTGCATTATGGGAAGGTAAAAAGGTTTCATGGATAAGCGTTTCTGTAATGGTACATGAAAAGTTACTGCGGTCAGTCTGCAGAAATTTTCTCTAAGCTGTGGAAAATGGTGCCTTTTTAAAGCAAGCTTTGAAAGTCACAATCACATGACAGCACTCAGTATTCTGTTAAACTTCTGGTCAAATATTCATGCCATGTAACCTATAGATCACATAGGAGAAACTGACTTCAATCATATCTACAAAGGCTAAAGTTCCTTTTTGTTTTTCAGTCATTATCAAGTTCTGCTTTTTATTTTTACTTGTTTAATTTGTAGATTCTGTTAAATGTCCTACCTTTGAGAAATAAACATGGTAATATGTTTAATGTGTGTCTGAGTTTATCCTATAACCTTAAAGAGAGTGTTGTGGTTTAAAACCATTCTGTATAATAACTGGACTGTCCTGTATATCTCAGCATTTTTAAATTCAGTTTAATCATCAATTTATGCCCAGCAATGAATGTGTTTTATAGAAATTCAACAATATATGTACTTTGATAACTGATTGTTTATAACAGATCAGCATTCAAACAGCCTCTGATTCACAAGAATTAGAATTAAACTTAATGCATGTTAAATAACCTTAAAGAACACTGGTCTTTTAAATTGACATTAAACAGTGTTCAAATGTGTTGATAGACTGTTTATCCCTTAGTTATTTCACCTGTGGTCTAACAGTGTGAGTGAATTCAAACAAATAATCAGATGCCAATATTGTAACTCAAAACTATTTATTTCAGGACAATAATCACCTAATTGGAGAGCAAAGTTCATAACTACACCGGCCAAAGAAACAAATAGAAAAATAGACACTTTCCACAACAGAATGCTTTTTGTATGCCTGTGTGTGTATATATGTATACACACACACAAAATGTCTCAAATAGATATTTTGTTTTATATATATATATATTTTATAATAAAAAAACTTTACATTTTACATACAACAAAACACCATATTTCTGAGGCCTGTTATCCAAGGTACCAAAAATCTTGAAAAATATTTTTTGAAGAAAAAACTCAAGCGTACGCAGACTCAGCGCTGGCTACAGTATTACAAAGAGAGGGTTCAACAGAGGTTTGTAGAAACGGCTTGCATAAGACAAAAGGGCCTCTGGCCTCTGGCAGGGAAGGCACTAAATCGTCTCGAGAGAGAGATAGCACAAGAAAACCTGGAGATCTTGATTCTGCAAACAGAACTTCCTGTGACCTTCACGCATCCAAACGCAAACCTTTGTTCATTCAGCCTCGCGGCACTTTGGAGGTAAATAATGCAACGCCATGCAAGTGTAATACTAACAGGGTGAGGAATGAATCTGTTAAAATAAAACAAGACAAAAATAGAGGGCGCTGTTTAACAACAAACGTAACACACATCACCATCAAAAAGTTTAAGGAATTAAAATTTTAGTGCAATGGGTACCTTCATCTTTGCTAGCTTTTTCCCCCTCAGTGTAAGTAAGATTTATTCCCTCCAAAACTCAACACCTCATCCTTCCAAGCACTAAAAATGTGACATCATAACGTGTCAGTTACGTGTTCATAAGTTCTACAGGACAGACTAAAAGCTTCAAGCTCTTGTCTGGGAGGGTCAAATGCATTTCAAATTCATTCTCGAACCTTTACAGTCCCTCAGGCACGCAAGCCACAAATCTGACTTCACCCAGATCACCACAAAAAGCATTTGTGATAGAAATGTATTAATTATGAGGTCATCGTGCGTCTCAAATACAAAATAATACCTTTAATCGTGTGCAATGACTTATGCAGTCATCAGAACTCACACAAACGTTGTTTGTGAATGTGTCACGCATTGATTTATGTTATAAATGATTTTCTAGCAGTTATGTTCTAGCAGTTATATATGGCCTGAGTATAGCAGAGGTGATCTAAGGAGTGTTCCTAACCCCCCTTTAGATTAAGGCATGGTTGGGTCTATACAGGACTGTATTATAGCCTTTGCTGGGACCGATGCTGACGTCAGGAAACTGTGTTTCTCTCCGCTGGCAGACAAACCTCTGAGTAGCAGCAGTGGGCCTAAATATCCATCTGTCGATTTTGGGTCACGGTTCTGCAGAGAATGCGATTCGCTAAAATGACAGGACAGACTTTCAAATCTCCTCCTGGCTGACTCAAAGGGAAACGCTGGTGCCAGTTACACGATGCTTGTAGTTACAGGTAATGTAATAGACTGGAAAATCCAAACTAATATGCGACAAGGAAAACTGAGAAACGTTACGCTGAAGGGACTTTTGAATAGTTCAACAGGAAAGACAGACCGGCTTTGAAAGATAGTCAAATAATACTGAACAACAAACCTGAAACACTAACAATCGAAATAACTGGGGAAACAGCTTCTAAAACATAAAAAGAAGAACGTGAGATGCTGGTAAAATGACTTGTGTGTCAGGAAATTCAGTTATTACTGTCTTGCTGATGTTGAAAGTCTGCAGGACCCACAAGGTCAGAGGACTACGAGTAAGACAAGCGTCTATAAAAAATAATAAACGCAGGGTAAAGTTTCTACTTATGAGGAAATTCAGTGGTTAATAAGTTCACCAAGACGTGAAAAAGGTCAGGGAACCCGATGCAAAAGTGGCTGCATTACATGCGATCCATTGCAGCCATTTTTACAACCACCACTGTTGTTAACATACAGCCGAATGTTGCTTTATCGTTATACTTATGTTCCATTTGAACTTTACAAGAGGGACCATTAATCTTCAAGTAGCCCATCTTCCAGCAGAACGGCCCACCTGACATTCAAAGATCTGCAGAACTACTTCTTTGACATTCAGGTGATGGTCTTAAAAGTCTTGGATTAAATGACTGCAACCTTCTGAGGAGATCACTTGTACCCCAGGAAGGGTCTACGCTGCATCTAATTATGGACCTGAACCTCTTAAGCTACATAGGATTACGCAATACATCTGTAGGGTTCACGACACCATCAGGTCTCGGTGACGCAGTGACTGCAAAAGATCTTGCGTTACAGGTGCAGCAGGAGTTTAGCGCAACGTAATGCAACCGCATAAGCAGTATAGCAACAGCTAACATTTCAGAATGATGACCAACTGTGGATGAGGAAAAAAATACGTCAATTGCAGATTTAGTTACCCCAAATAACCGTGCAAGATGGGAGGATAATTTACATGAGCTACAGCCATCACTAAAAACTTTACTCTTTATTTTAACAACCTGACCGGGCGGTTCTGTTGACCCTCCAATCGAATAACACAGCAGGACTTCATGGAAATAGAAGTGAAAAGTGGAGAAAATGAGATTTCCAGCTGTTGGCTACGGTCCCTCGATGGTAAACGTTCAAGGTGAAGCTCAAGAGGGCTG
This sequence comes from Yasuhikotakia modesta, assembly GCA_036877545.1. Lineage (NCBI taxonomy): Eukaryota > Metazoa > Chordata > Actinopteri > Cypriniformes > Botiidae > Yasuhikotakia > Yasuhikotakia modesta. The sequence goes on along the minus strand of JBAJNP010000430.1, from coordinate 68,383 downwards.
AATAATTCGAAAAGAATATAAAACAGAAAAAGAAAATCGAATAGAGTGTAAAGAGCGTGTTGAGAAGCTGGTCAGAGGTAGAGACAGTGCGGAAAAAGTCTCTCTCTCGCTCTCTCTCTCGTACTGAAGACCTTGCGTGATTTAAGATGGAGGTCGTGAGGCCATCGCTGCAGATACAGCCGTTTAACCCCTTCATTGACTTGCAAAACTGGAGAGGCAAGTTGTAAGGTCGTTTCTGTTGCTGGCGTATCAAGAACGATAAATGAATTCGATGATAAACTATATCCTTGGTAACCAAATAGTCATTTTAACCAGCGAGCTCATCTGTTATAATTCAACCTACCAAGAGGTTAATACATCTTACAGATTTTAAATAAAACACTTTAGCCTAGAACCATCCTCACCAAGCCATCTTTGGTCTAAGTGTTGGTTTAAGTCAGCCTTAAAAGTCACAAACGCAACCGGATCGATCATTCAGTAAAGTCCTATGCCTGTGTACTAGAGAATAAACGTTCTGATTACACTTATCCGACAAGGAATAAATCTGACATTCTCAATATTTTTGTGCTTTCAAGCCAACAGATGACTCTCTGTGTGGGATGTATATGGCAGATGACTAAATTTAACAGATGTCCCACCTGATCTAATAAAAACAGAGACTCTTATATGATTATATCACTTTACAGCGTGATAATACAGTACAGTGACATTGCTGATTAGCTTAGAACTGCATATATTTGCTGAGTCAGCATCGTAATCTGAGAACGATTCTTACCCTACAAGGAGAAGAGAGCAAAACGAATATTAAAATGAAATGTCTTAGCTTATGCTAACCCAAACCCAACAGCAGTGCAGCACTAAATGATATCGTTCTGTGAAGTCTAACAAACTGTAAAATAAAACTACGCCTGTTAATCTTCTGTTACCCTTCTCAGTTTTCCCTTCGCCTCTTTTTTGCAAGGCCAGTTTTTGACATCATAAATATTGGTCACCTGGTCAGAACTCATTGAATAGATTAGCCATTGACTATTTCATGACTTCCTGTCCCGTGGACTGCTGTCATCTGCACATGAGGACACAGGTTGGTTTGCTTGAGCCTGATGGAGTGTGAGGCTAATAATTTTCAACCCACCAGAGACGATCTGTGAACAATCTCTGAGAAAAGCCTCCAAATGCAGCTACGAAATAAAACAAAACCTGAATGAAAACAGGGGAAATAGCATCTACATGGAAGGACAGGTTTTAAGTTAAACGCACACAGGAATGACCTAATAGATCTGGACTGTGGAACGCAATAAAACAAACCCGTTCGCTTGTAATGACGCATCTGAGCTATTGTTATGTCTGACAAGTTGCCTCGTAGGAGACGGGGAACTTTATTTGTTTTTCCTTTTATGTTCCATCTCGGTTCTTAAATTGCACAGGCTAATGCAAAAGCCAGGCAACGGTGCAGATTGCGCAAGCCATTACTGCCACTCTCCCCTCAGAAGAAGAGGGGGACCGTTTGTCAAGGACTAGACAAAGCAGTGACTTATTGCCTTCATATTTTTCAATTTACTTCTGAGGAATGATAAATCTGTGCATCTACGTAAATATAGAATTCTCCAGTTTTCCTGGTCTGCTCTGCCAGTGTTGGGAAAAGTAAAAAGTAAAAGGAAACAAACTGGAATTTGTACATTATTATGCAGCTCTGGAGTTACCAGAGATGGACATCTGTTGGAGAATTGATTGTCAAGGACCAGAGAGCTAGGAAAGAGAGCTAGACATAGAGTGGCTAAAGGGGGAGGGGCTTATCATCTTACTGTCTTAAGTGGCATTTTGTAAGAAGTCTCTGGGAGACAGGTTTTGTCTTGTTTCAGTAGCTTCAAATCATTTCCCTCTTCTCATGGTGCACACAACCAAACCAAGCTCTCCTCACACACTGTCCAACTGAGTTTAAAACCACCTAGAGCAGTTTATGTGACATCTGCCTTCTAAAAAAAAGCCACCCACATAACTGACAGGCATTCATCGCTGTGAAATACTGTGGCCTCTTTTAAAGAACCCAAAGTGCAGGACTGCTGGTGCCTCACCTCTTAGCTTACAATTAACATTTATATCAGTCCCAAGTTTCTGTGTTTAAAAGCCCCCTCTAATCAGGGGTCAGAGAGCAGACTTCCTGTACGAGTATTCAGGTTTGTTGGGCGACCTGCGGTCTCTGGCCCCCAGTGCTCCCTCTTCCCCAGTCCCTACATTTCCCCCCAAAACCAGTCCAATACCATCCGGAGCTGGCCGGCGGTTTGTAGGCCATTCCTCGTACTGTTCCATGGAAGGGCCAAGTCCACAGGTGAGATCTGTCTCTGTTATGGGGCGTGACCTCTGCGCACCATGTGCAACACCTGCTTGTGAGACAATTGCTAAGTCGAGTCTCTGTGGAGGCTGTTCCAGTACATCCAGGCGGAGGGAGTCTGAAGCCTCGGAGTAGGCCGGAGGCGGTGGCCCAGTACCTGGCTGACGGCTATGGATGTAGAGGTCCGGTCCGCTGTAGGGAGGCACGTGGCGGCCCGGAAACTCATAGAGATCAGGCTGTGGGCCTTCTGGCTTGGGCTCGGCTGCGTGCCGCTTGCGGGAGGACTGCGGGTGGCGGTTGGAGTAGCTGTGAGATATGGGCAGAGCTGTAGAAAGATGAGGGTGTGGTTCGTGACTCTCCACCTCCATGGAGACCTCTTGGTGGCGCCGCTCCTTCAGGCTCATGGCAGACACTCCCATGGCGATGTCTGGCATGAACTCATTGATGACAGGTTCCATGTTCTGCTGGAAAAATCCAGAAGATACAAATGTTATCAGTGCCTCAACGTGAAATTCATACCCAAATCTAACACATATTTAAACATTATGATATATAAATAGATGAAAATCACCATTTGCTTGTCAGGATAAAGGTTCCTCCCCCCTTGGGCGTTGGTGCAGTCTGGGGGCAGAGATTTAGTTCCTGGAGGGTAAACCGGGCTGCCCATTTTGGAGGAGGGCTGTCTATGGAGCAGCGCATGATTGCAAGGATAGGAGAAAGATCTGGAGGGCGGCTGGCTGGGAACCCGAGGTCTCCAGCCTGCTTTTAACTGCTGGTGGCCGTGGCCTGGGGTGGTTGGTGGATGGTAGGGTGGAGGTGGTGGGGGCAGCGGTGGGTGGAAGCCCACCATTGACTCCAGTTCAGTGAACATGCTCTCAACAGCTGGTGTACTGTTGACCCGGCAGCGACCTGACTGGCGCAGTGCCAGGACGGGACTCTCATCTCCGAAACGCTCCTCCGGAAAGAACTTGTGCGGGTTCTGAAACAGAGCATTCTCATCGTAAGGGTATGTTTGGGCAAGACACACTTCAAATATATAAATATAAAGACTTAATAGGCTGTCAGCTAAGGACATTTTGACTTACTGCTCATTTATACTGTTGTGATATCCCTCTTAGTAGCCATTAGTAGCTCATGAGTAGAATAACCGGAAAACATGCTAACTAGCCATGCTAACTCCAGAGAGTGATGCAAAAACACACCTAGCCTGAAACATTCTCTATGCATGCATGTATGCAAATACTCAAAGTTCTTATTCTTGATATCTTTTTCATTTGAAGAAAAAAAAGCTGTCGTTGAGTACCTACAGCCACTGCAAATAAATTAGCATGTACGCATCAGAGGCCAAGCAAAACTAACCGATGATCAAAGTTACAGCGAGACCTGTGGTAGCCATGGCAACACTCTCCAGCATCCACTCAAGTGGCGCGTGTTGTCTTACCTGCAGGAGTTCTGCCGCCCCGTCGGGCAGTCCGAACTCTCGGAGGACACGGATCTGCAGCTCATAGCTGACCGTGGCGCCGTCGCCGCAGTTCAGTGCGTACGCTCGCTGCACTTGGTCAGTGTGTCGCAACTCCTGCAGCCTACGGATCATTTCCTTCACAACAGCCAACCTGGGCACTGCAGGACAGAGTGAGAACAAAAAACAGATGACTTAGAAAATATATTAGTATATTTATATAACATATACTTACAAAAATAAGCAGATGAATTATTACAACACAGTTAATAACCAACTTTAATATAAGAGTGTGTCAACCAATAAAAACTGTTTTTTATCTGTTCAATGTTTTGTATAACACCCACAGCGTTACAGAGCTTGCCAACATACAAGGTTAATGCTCCCACTCACTATATGTATGTTATATACATTTATATTGGTTTCATGTTAAATTGACAAAACATTCTTTGATGATTTCACTTTTTTGGAATTCAAAACTACATGTATACTCCACAGAGTAAGGGACTTAAATTGCAGATTGGCCGAAACAACGCAACATTACAAGGCAGGAACGAGCGCTAAACCCACCTGGTATTTCGTTAGCGACCACAGACGGTGGAGCGGTTTGGCTGCCGGCCATTTGTTGGTGGCTGATCATGTGACAGCACTGGGGGACAGCATTGTTCACCATGTAGAGCGTGTCAGGTACGTTGGACATACGCACCATGCGCAGCCTGACCAAATCTGTCTGTTCAACCATCATTTCTTCCAGAACCGCCTAGTGTACACACACAGACACACACACAGACACACACACACAGACACAGACACACAGACACAGACACACAGACACACAGACACACAGACACACAGACACACAGACACACAGACACACACACTTAAAATGAAAACTGAAACTGGTCTAAATGAATACCTTACTTAGGGTCATTATATGAAATTGGTCCATTTCGAAAAAGGCCATTTTCAAAAGTGCATTTAAAGATATGAAAAATTCTGCTTTAAAGCATTATGAAAATGTTACGCTAGAATTAAAATATACTACAATACATGTATGCCCTTAGAAAAGTACCAGGGTTGACCATTTTAACATTTGTTTTAGGCTTGTGCAAAAAGATTTGATATTGACATTTCTACAAATACAGTCTACTTAATATTTGTTTAGTATGGATCATGCTAACAGGGTGGAAAATATAAGACTGCCCAGTTAAGGTACAATTTTTTTTTTAATTTAATTAAAAAAAGTGTAAAATACATTTGTTACTGTCTCTGTGTTTATGTACTTAAAAAAAATTGGTATTAGTATCATATATTCACTGTTAGTCATTATTTACACACGTAAATAAATAGGCACACAGAAGGCACCTGTTTAGCGGAATGACCCTACTGTCTCCATGCTGTCTGAGGAAAAGTCTCCCTTCTTGAAACACTGCAAGGTCTTCTTTGTTTCAGGAGAATCGTGTACCTCAGACTCCCTGCCGTGTATGAGGTGAGGCGTGTAGCTTACCTTGGCCTCCTCCACATAAGGAGAAAAGAGCCGTGGGCGGACGTAAATGCCGGCGCTCTTCTGCCTCAGCCAGGCGTTGACTTTGCCTCCCTCTGCTGTGGGCAGCATATCAGAGGGAGGTGTGCTGATCAGACCCCTCTTCATCTGTCGAAAAAGACGAAACATGTTCGTTTCTTGGAGTGAGATAAGATGATGTCATTTGTAGAATCTGTTATTATACTTAATAGCCGATTGCATCTTGTGTGGTACTGAGACTCTAGTACGTAGTCATTTATTTACCACAATTTTTGGAATTTGTGTTGTACAAATTACAGAAAACTAGTAATGACTTGTTACCTGTTTGGTTTGAGATGGTGAACACTAATACAACAAATTCCTGTTCCATTTACTAACATTCAAAACAGTATGAAAACGTATAATTATGCTTATAATGATGCTAAAGTTCAGATTAGAAACTAAAGTCCATGTTGATTTGGTGACCAATAGGAAGCACTGCATATACGTTTAGCTAAATTCAGTCACGGAAGAAACTCATTTTGGTGGTTTCATATAACCCTACTCTACATAAAACAAGTTTATCAGAACACAAAAGCACTATTAAAACTGAAACTAAATTAATCACACATATTAAACTCTAAATGAGGAGAAGCTACATTGAGCTGCAAAGTAATTTTGCATGCTAACAACTAGCGTGTCCTCCTTAATGCGTTCAATTAAACCATACAAAAACAAAAACACTAGCTTTAAACAATCAGTACACCTGAAAGCGTTATTTTTCAAACACTTATTGCATTTTTTTTTACTTCTGTGTAATGTTAAAGGCACTATAAAAAGTATGTTTTAAATTGTGTCTACTTATAAATACGCTTTACTTATTTATTATTACTGCACAGAAAAAGGCACTAAAACATTCTATAAATAGTGTTTTCTTTAAAAACACAATTTGTGGAAAAAACTTAATACAGTATTAAAATGACATGAACCTAAAAAAGACCAAACAAACAGTTTTTAAGTGAACTACGCCTTTAAGAGAAACACTCACGGTGTCAGTGAGGACCTCGCTGTTAGCGGGTAGTATGTGCTCGGTTCGGACAAAAGGCAGCAGCAGAGACAGAATCTCTTTGAGCTCTTCCGGGTCCAGATCTCTCCTCTTCACACCACGTTTATTCACGCTGTGTGCCGTGCCAGACAGCAGGTTAGGCTCTGGGGAAACACACAAACACAGACGCTCACACAGACACCTGAGAAGTTCTCACAGGAAAAGGTGTCTAACTTTCTAAACCCACGCTGTAGATTAGACAAAGATGGGTGGGAGTGCTAGTTTCCAAGGGATTAGCGGTTTTTAATATGCAGCTCCTCTGACTGCTGCTATGTCCTTGAGTGAGAAATTTAAGCTGGGCATCTCCACGGATGCTGCACGGAAAACGATCCTTAACCTCAGACAACAAATCCGGATGGTGCATAAACCGACACGTCCTCTGTACATAGACTGTTAATGAAAAAGTGTGATGTGCTTGTCCGTGTTCCTTCACAACAAGTTTCTGTCAGACAACCAATCAGAGACCGTGTCTGAGTGGGCAACAGTTGTAAGCATCAAGATTATTCCGGGGTATATTTGATTCTGTTGGGCGCATAGAGCGTTCGGAGGCCAGGTTTGCATCCGTCAGCCATATGCTCCAGTTCTGTATCGCAGAACACTTGGCCTGGTTTCTCCGGGCCGAGCCAGTCAGAGTCATTACTACAAATTAGGAGGATTGGGGAATAAATCATTAGACTGGCATGATTCAGACCAGCAAGTCGGTGCCATAGAAAGCTGAGCCCAGCAAATGTGCTTGAGGTGAGAATGTACATTTATTCAAAAAATGTGGAACGGAAATTTGATGTATTGATTATAGAATTTAATAACTGTTTATAATGACTAATAATAATAATACCTAATGCAATACAGCGGATGTCTCGGATTACTCGTGCCCTCACGAACAACCGTGGACCCAAGAGACTGAACAAGAAAATTATACAACAAAGAAAATTCATACTGCCAAGTTTGGCTTCCTGCATCATTATTCAAAACTGCCTTTGCCCATCTGAGTAAGTAAATCATTGTCCAATCACGCTACAGCATGCGTATTTTGGAATATTGTGAAAATCCGCAGGGAAATGGACTGGAATGCAACTCGATTACTTGTTCAAAATGTGTTGCATGCCAAATCGTTATTTCTAAGCCTGTTTAATTTATTGATCCAATGAAATCAAAATTGGAGTTTTGTGTCTTAGTAAACTGGTTAACTTTGATGTCAACAATAAAGCAGTACTAAATGTTAACTCAATGCAGTTTTAGAAGCACTTAAAATTTACAGTCTCCATTTCTCTTCTGAGAAAACTACACTCACTCATGCCGTCCAATAAAATTGCTCCCTAGAACAAAGTAGCGAATCAGGTTCATGGCTGTGTATGTAGTACCTCTATCGGCCATCCTCTTGATAAGCTGGTGTTCACCCCACTTGACCAAATATTTGAGGATGTCCTGTTCACTAGCCTGTGTAAAGAAACAAACAGTACTAGTTAATTTACTGAATTTGGCAAGCATTGCCAGCCTGGACACAGGTGTAAAAATATTATATTTAATACAACAGAACAATGCTTGCATAGCACATTCTCAAAGGCAAAGAAGGATGTACAAAATTGACGTAATTTATGGCAGCAGGTCTTGCAGGTGCCTGATGAAACCTGAGAGAAATGGTTTTGCTAATATATCATTTCTTGTATCTGGAATATTAGTCAAAATCTCATTTAATTTAAAAGTCAGAAACCGGCCCAGTTCAAAGGACACAGATTGACTTGACATGACTTGACCTTAACTACACTGTTTAATATGCAGCCAGTGTGGTTGATTTTGTGTCTACCATTTAAGTTCTAAGTGCCCCAATGAACCCTAACTTCTTTGGTGGTTGGGGTTTGTTGGATAAGGCTGTAAACCCTGATGGTGTTTGTTGGGAAAGATGGGTTACAAGTTTTCAATTCCAAAACCTAGTGAGCTGTAACGTCGCCTACTGCCTTTCCTAACAGACTGAATTTAATTTAGTGTGTATTCAAGAGTTTGAGAATTTATTGTTCACAGAAGCTTTGGTTCCAATAGAGTTTGCCGTTGGTCCCAATGCACTGTTGCAAATGTGCGTTCTTAACGTGGGATACATGCAATGTTGCCCTAAAATGTTGGGAAATATAACCTTTGCTTTGTCCAAATTCCCAAACTTTAGAATGTTTGAAATATTGCAGTTTATTGGTATAAGATGTGAATTAGCCACAAGGGTTCACTGTCGGAGTTTCGTAACACTACAACTTGTAATCCCCCAAAAAACGAGAGAACAAGACACTTGGTTTTCCAAAGAAGCGTCAATATTTCTCAGTACTCTGTTCTCATTAGTCTTTTGCACAGTCAGGCCGGAGGTGTTAAATCAATCAGTTAATGCCTCTTTTTTGAGGCGGAGTACATCAGTCAAACCAACACTAGCCTGTTCGTGTCTTTGTTTACAAATTCTCAGTCACCATAGGCATTAGATTATTTCAACAGGTTTCACCCCGGATAGAGTTAGTGAAGAGTCATAAATTGTCAAGCACATGGTGTCAAGGCAGACTAAGCCCAGATGGGGCTGGTGCTTTCACTATAAGCCCACAAATAAGATTTAGAGGGGGGGACATCTGATATGGTTGACTCATTTATCTAAAAACAAAACCAGGCGACCTTTAAGAGCTGCGAGCCCCGATCAGTGGAGATTGATCAACTGACTGATACGACACTTTGCTGCCTGAAATAGACGAGACTGAAGGCCTGCGATGATTTACAGATTGAAATAAACCCAAATTTCCCAACAGTGCAATCTGAGCCGGTTACCTTGAATAACCCCATCTGTGTGAAGCCTGAACGTAACGCTTTAAGATGTAACAGAACGGTTGTTTCAGACACTGAGCCAACAGAATATTACTTAATTCTACAAGACAGTGAGTGTTGACATGCAAAACAAAACTTGACAAAGCAGGAATACCACAAAATTTTATGCATGTGCATTTGTTCTTTGGGAATCAAACCCATGACCTTGGGTTCGATTCTGCTATTACAGAACTCTACCAATTGAGCTACAGGTTAATCTGTTTCACACAGTCAACTAACACTGTTAAAGGCTGTACATGACCTTACACCAGGAATTCTACGGATAGTATGTACTGCACTGGGAAACATAAAGGACTCTTATTGGATTGGTGTATACTTAGCCACCTGGAGATAATCGGACTGAATGGCTGTCTGCAGGTGCTCCTTGGTCAGCTCATACAGGACGTCTGAGGTCATGACCTGGCTGAAATCCTCACACAGGAAGTGCATGGCCTGCCGGTGAACCCACTTGGAGCCGTAGGGCTGCGAGCTCCACTTTAAAATGGCCACCAGCGAGTCCGGCGAGATGCTCTCTGCCACAATGTCTTCACAACCTGGCAGAAATAAACAACGACGTCAGATTTCATTTAGGTGTAAACAGTGGTTCCATCTCGCTTCCACATGCAAATCTTTGTCCAACCCTGGCAATTAAGGTTTTTAAACACAAAATGTGGGTGGTCGAGAGTTCTTGTTGCTCCACCTGCCTGACGCACCATCTTATCCATTACTGAAAGACTCGGTCCGATCTCATCATACGCTACCACACTTCAAAATGTAAAACAGCATCCTTAAACACAACACGACTAACCTCAACCTCAATATATTAATGAAAACGTATGCATTTAAATGTCACGGTGAAAACTTATGAATAATTTTTCCCATTATCCACAACAAAAACACTGCTTTATGCTGCTTTCACAACTGTGCCCGGAATTGCCGATCGTATCCGATTTGTCTCTTCCATTCAACTCTTTCATTTCTCTCCTTTTTCAGACATCAAAAGACAGAATGTCAGAAGAGAGGCACTGAGTGCAGTTTAATCAGTAAATGTCACAGTTTTTGTTCTGGTGTCATGATACAAACCCCCCCAGAGCGGAAGAGAATTCCAAAGCAATCCGAATCGAGCACAACTCTGGAAAATGTGCTTGTTCTTCCTCCTAACAAGCATCATCAGCAGGACTCAATTCTAACAATATTATCTAAGTAATATCTAGATGGATATGGACGATTTATTTTGATTTATGCTATTGGTCATGTGACACCCACCCAACAACAACAATCTGCCATCATTAAATATGGAGTAATTTACAATATTGTTGCAACAAAACATTTAAATCTTCCACTGTTAATGTGTGGAAAAAAAGCAGCATGGGCGTTTTTGGACATCCTAACTACTTTGTGCTTTATAAACAAGACCAATTTTACCAATTTTTACCAAATTTACCTCAATAAGAAGTAAACAATGACACATTTTTTATTCTTTGTAGTGTCAGACATGCTGAGCTATTCAGTACAACTAAATATTCAGTCTGTCAAAACGGTTTCATCTTTCGGACCACCAGAGAGCGCATTACAGTTTCCAATGGCATATTTTGTAGTACACACACTGTATATTCAAGTTTTTATACAAAAGCTCAATACAGGTGACCTTGCCCATATTAAAACTAACGGTATAACAGTTTGCTTCACAGTCTGTTAATTTCCCTAAAAAAAGACAGCATTACAACAAGCGTGAGCAGTTTCTCACACCAAACACCTGACCTGAAAACAAAACCGTCTGGTGAGTTTCCACACATTACCTAGAAGTGTTATTTTAAGCCATCTTTTATATCTCTGCTAATTTTAAGCAGAACTTGGACATAATGGTCTAGATCACAGAACTGTGAAGTGTATTTTCGAAGTTCAAACTAAACAAAGGCAAAATCCTCACAGTAAAGTACAGCCTGTGGTTTCATGGCCTGTGAAATGTTAAGGTGGATTGGTGAACTCTGAGATCTATTGATAATGGTGATGGGGCACCATGTAGCCTCAGGGTGGCTCTTGTATCTCCATCTTCTGAGAACGGAGGGAGAAGAAAAGCAGCTCTGCATCTGTTACCCTGTGTGCAACAGCGTTCTCTCATAAACCCACAGAGTCGTAAACCTGTCGTTTTGTGAAAACAGTCTCATATTAACCCTTAAGGAGAATGTCACCCCCCATTCAGAAAGCTCATCACTCATTATTGACTTTGCAATAAATGTGCACATTGTCCACGACAGGCATGAATGCAGAGCAACGAATCGATGAGAGTTAATGAAAACTGATGACTATTGGTCGAATGTAGAATTAACATCAAATGGTTATAATTTGCATATGAGATGAGCTGTTAACATTAGACAAGAAACTGCGCAACATCATTATATAGAAAGCTTTGCCTGTCATTAAGCCTTTAAGTGGAGAATTTCACATTGTTTAGGCAAAGACATTCGAATGCCAACAGCAGTAATTGAGTCCAAAGGAAATGTTGTGGATTCCATCAGTACAGTAATTTGCTTTCTACTCTAATTCTTATATCTATAAACCCTAAACCTTGTCTTTTTTAAGAGCCTTTTAAAATGTTCGCACTCAGGAACAGCATCACAATGGCAACAATAATAATTCAAATTCGCAGCCCAAACTACACTAGAGTGCTGCAATTCAGATTTAACTGGATTTACATAAAAGCTTGTTGGGAAACCAAGACAAGTTCTACAGGATAAACTCAACTGTTTACAAAGTTGAATGAAGTCAAAATATTGATGCTCAATAACTCAAAATATAAATCAAAAATCACACATTGCTCTCTACTTGCTAGCGATTATTTGAAACTAAAACCAGCACAGATGTACTCCTCGCCAGTTAGTGTAGATCTGACCTTATTAGTGGTTTGATCTTGTGCCTCAGAGACTGTAACTCCCCTCTCAAAGATTCTTTAAATGACGGTCGTCTGATAAGCAGACCTACAAGGAATCTGCAAATCTGACATATTTCCCAACCTTTGCCTGATCAACCATTAAATATTCCAGCTAATTTGAACATGCTTTCAGCCATTTTAAAGAAACGCCCCAAATCTGTTTAAATGCCATCCGTGGAGTTCCACAGAAATTGGACAACCCAGAAAAAGGCTTGTACTGGGCCTGTTGATGAGGAAGGATTATAAACTGGATACAGCAGGAGAACTCCGGCCATGAGCACAGATGTCAATGCCCAGTACAAACCGTGAAGATGGAGAGAAAGCGCCACATGTGGGAGGTTTTTGGGGAAACAATTGCACGGCTTCCGTGATGAGAAACGAGGATGATGGAACTGCTGACAAATGAGTGGAATTGAAAATCGCGAGCGATGCACCATTTTCCATCACTTTCGGGATACATTCAAACTATTATTCCCCCGAAGAAACGCGTTTTATCAGACCTAAAGCTTATAACAGTGGCGAGAACCGCCTAATGGAAGTCTTGGGCTCATTTTACAGTTGAGTAAACCTGATATTGCAGAAGAACAGAGACGCAGAAGAAGACAACAGAGACAGTGAGGGGCTAATCATTATGGCATCTATTAGCCTTGAACAAGTGCAGTACCCCAATTAACCGGCCAAAGCCCTGAAGCTGATATAAGGGGGAGACAGTCTAATAGATAGAGAGAACGAGGAGAGAACGAGGGCGAGCGAGAGAACCGGCAGCATGCTGAGGGGAAGAAAAAAAATGGAAAAAGGAGACAAGATTAGCAGGGTAATGTCAAAAGGGACAGAGATAGTGGAAAATTAGCCCAGTCTACATGACTGAACGTGAAAGATGGAAATTGCGGAAAGATACGGAGATGAAAATGAGACGCGGTGACTGGAAAAGCCTCAGAGAGGTGGTGGGTTAAAATTCTGTATGACCTTTCAGACAAGCCGTAACAGATAGAGTCATTACAGGGCATATATTCTCATAAGTTTAATGGAAACACCACCAGCAATCTGTGTTAATACTAATCAGAACAATGCCTGGAGGCCAGGCCGTTTTTCGGTTGAGTTTGGAACACACTCCAAAAATGTCTGACTGAGCTACTTGCACAAACACCACAGTAGCAGATTGTTACGTTTTGTTTTTAAAATGATTCCTCATACATTGCAGATCTAATCTGCTATGAACCCTGGAGAGATGCTGAGGTGATTGTGTTTGGTCACGCTTCAAATTGTGGGTGGGTTCTCTGCAAAGATAAAAACTGACAATGAATGACACTTAAAGCTGAGATTTAGGTTTTTTTAGCCTTATTATTTGATAAGCACATTATGCTTTTGCCTTTAACTCCCTGGTAACAGATACACCAATAATCCCACAATACCATTAAGACGGCTTCAGTCAATTGAAACCTAAGCGTGCCTGAAAAATAACAAGGTCACAAGGACCTTGGCCGTGCTATATGGATTTCTGCAAAGGCCCTGTTGCCGAAGTTCCATTGTTAGATGATAATGAAATATCAAAGAATCTGTCTGAGCCGTTCAGCTTAACGAACAGTGACACAAAACTGAAAGCTGAACAAAGAATAAAAAAATATAAATGAACACATACTAGAACGTACAAAGGGTTTCTGCTTCCTGAATAATTCCTCTCTTTATCCCCAGATGTCTCCTTCTCAAATGAGAAGCAATGCATTTTTTAAGGTGCTAAGAAGTGGAAAATGAACACGGCTCTCCGGAGCGCCGTCGTCGCAGGATCGCATTTGCACTACAGAACAGACCTATGGCACGGCACGCTGTCAGTTATCGTTAGCATCACAAGCACAGTGCCACATTCAGCTCTGTCTCACTGTCTGTCAGTCTGTCACTAGCCCCACCCAAAGCCCTTCTCCGGCCCGGCCTATTTCCATCATGCTAAAATGTTCTCTCACCAAATCTTCACACACTGATATCTGGACCATCATTTTGCATGACCTCATCCACCCTGTTAGATCCTAATGGCGGGACGTGACGCTGTATTCAAAAAGTGCCTGAAAAAACACTACATTGTCAGGGTTTGATATTAAAACTAAACTTTGCTGCATCCATACATAAATAGCTGTCAGATATTTCTAAGAGCTGTTGCCAAAACTGACATTTAATGGCACTAAAATTTTATTTTTAATTGTCTATTTTTCCCCAATAGGGCTAATGGATCAAATAAGCTGTTATTTACAAAGCAATTATTCCTCTCTCTGTGTAATTTGTTAATGCACATTTAGACGTATGCAGGAGACCCCTAAACAACATTTCTCTGAGGTTATACAATGTCATTCTTTTGCTTACATGTGGCAAATTGTTAAATACTGAAATGACATATTATATAATTATCAGTGCAGTTAGCGATTTTTCTCAGCAGAACAAGAGTCTGTTCCAGACCAATGGGATGTTTTTTATCAACATGCGTCCGCCCGGTCAGCACATTAATTATTTTTGCCATGTACCAACCCCCCCACCAGCTGCTGACTGGGTGTTAAATCGCTGTTGTGCCTCCATTTCCTAGAGGTCACCACCACGTTCACGTCCCACCGGAGGCCATCAACACGCATGTACTGCAATGACCTCTCTGATTGGCTGTTTTCATTTCTCTAGGGCTTTCTCTGACTGACAGAGGACTGACCACCTCTTACAAAACCAATAAATACAATGAAGTCGGTAAAAGCCACTCAACAGAAAAAATAACAACCTCAGGGCATTGTGACAAATTGAGCAGTTTTTGAAAAAGCACAAAGGAAACAAATACTCTTAATTACCGGAATATTCTAGGTGAAGTTCACTGTTCTGAGATAAGGGAATCAGATAAAATAATCAGATCAGACACGCCATCTGATCTCCAATTGCAAAACGACCATCGACAAGCTTTCGGGGAATCAGATAAATGTGTTTCTAAAAAAATTAAATTTCAGAAAAGTTGCATCCGTCATTTGTGTTTAATTGCCATATGTTTCGTGTCACTAAGAAATAAAATGGGAAAGACAGTCTGTTTTCGACAGCAAGCAGCACAGCCTGTCCTGCAAGAATCCACTGAGCTCATCTTTGGGTTATGCTGACAGGCCCGAATCTGATCGCTATCTGTTACAAACCACCTCTGACCAGCAGGTTGCGAGGATCGGCTGACAGGAACGCTGCGGACCTGTGCGGCGAGGCTCAGGGTTCGACGTGCTACCGTTCGGATGAAGTAATCAGGAAGGGTGTCCCTCTGAAAACATCTTTGAGTAGAGCACAGCTGCGGCCTGTCATGTTATGACACAAACAGATTAACTGCCCACTCACAATAGTGACTGATGAGACAAGCGCATACAAGCAAAAAAACATGCCAATGCGTGAAACGTGTCGCTGCTGATGCACGGATTTCTGTATCAAAACCTAAAATTAGGCTGCAGGTTCGATGCGGATAAAACAGCCTGGTGTTACCAGCGCTGCGCTGATGAATTAGATGAAAATTACTATGAAGATCTACTTGGACACCACTCAATAAAACTGTGTCTACCTCTTAGGAGTACGAGAGTTTGCCGGTTCAATTTATTTCTGTGACTCAGTTCAAATTATGAACCTCCTTCGATAGCTTATTTTAAATATTGCTGTATTTAATATGCACTGCACTACTAGAACATACTGTACTGTTATTGCGTTATATTGCCATTTTGCAATTTGCACCTTTTCCAACGCTCTGAATGTATTTGACAAATCTGATCATTTAACCAAATGCATGCTGCTCTGATTAAATAAATACAATTCAAAAATACAATTAAAACAATATCAACCCTTTGTTAACCATTGCAAAGCAAGTACACACATACATTTATATTGAATATAATGAACATTCAATATATAATGAAAAATCTCCCAAAATAGTCAATTTACATAGGATAAAATGCACAACGGTATTAAGGAGAGAGACGCATATGGAAATCTCCCAAAAGCAATATTCCCAACATGAGTCAAATAAACTACAGCAACCGCACACTGTTCCTCCAGTCTTCCTTTGACAGCCTGTGAATTAATCAGGCAGTAAACAAAGATGAAATGATGGAAAGAGAAAAATAATTAAAATAGTGTATAAGAGGAGTGTAACACTTACCCTGAGCCAGCATGCTGAACTCCAGGAACAGAGCAATGTGGAAGAGCTCCATGGCTTCCTCCGCCCTGCTCATGCACCCTCTCCCGGCCACCAACGCCTGAACTTCCCCCAGACTGCCCTCAGAGGGGCTCCCACGCAGAACCAGGGAGAGGTCCACTACATCAGTGTACATGCAGTGCAGGACCACACGGGCATATTTTTTAGGAATGATGGATTCATCAAGGATAATCCGGGTGGGAGTGTGCAAAGTGCGCTCTGTGATGTCCTCCCCCGAGCGGATGCGCCGTTGCAGCAGATTGCGGAAGAAGGGCGAGCGGGCTGAGAGCACGGCCTTGTGAGCCCTCAGCTCTTCGTCGGGTGAGCTGTGGCTTACCCCGACATTTCCAACTCCCACGCCAATTGGAGCAGGTCCACCAGCTCCAAAAGCTTCCACCAACTCTGAGTCAGAGGAGAAACTAAGTAGAGAGTCAAAATATGGCATGTGCTCACAGAGATTTCGCATGTCTGCTTCAAGGGAGTTGGGTGTACCGAACTCCTCGCTCAGCCTCACTAGCACGTCCACGTTCTGCAGCCTCGCATCTTCTGAGCCCAGCTCACCCGTATAGAGATAATGCAGCAACGAGGAGAACATGGGCGCGTCCATGCCCGCCGTGCCAACATCCAACAACACCTCAGTCCCATAACCTGGTGATGATGAAAGCAAAGTCTTGAAGAATGGGCAGCGGGCAGCCAGAACAGCCCTGTGGGCTGGAAAGCAGGAATCCTGGAACATCAGGTCCACGTCAGTGCAGTATTTGTGCTGATAAAGGGTGGCCAAATCCCGCTGCAGGGTGCGAGCCTCAGGCCGGGCCAGGCCTGCCTGCAGACTAAGCTCTTTAAGCGCCGCCGTGCCCTCGTACTCCTCCACCAGGGCATTAACGTCGCGCACATCCCAACCCGAGAGGAGCTCACGCATCTGACGTGCATGATCAGCCGACCGACTGGACTTCCGCCGCTTAATGAATCTTCTCTTGAGGGTTGCCAGACCAGAGCTCTTTTTCTTCTTGTCCTGAGGTTTATCAGGGCCATGTTCTAGGCTATAGAGCTTGGACTCACCGCCATAACCCTGAGGTGCATAGGAGGCGCCTGGTGACAGAAGAAGAAAACATTGTATCAGATTGAAGACCTTAAAACTTGTCAGCAAGAAAATCTGTGTGTGCTTGCTGCTATTATCACTAAAGTTTTTTTCAAATAAGTGCAAAAACAAAAGACTTTTTCTTTGGAAGCATTTGTAATAAATTTGACCTAATGACACTGGACAGACAGAGGAACACGAAACACGCAACAACTTCAAATGACACTTAAATGGAACTACTAAAAAGCACTCCCGAAATTGCATCTGTACAAGAGAATTGGGCATAAAACAAGATGAGACTGAAAAACACCAAAGATTTATCCTCTGGAGGAACTAAAGTGATTTTTGGGAAGGTGTTTATAAATGTGGTGTGACTTCTTAAAAATTTATGGAAATTCAAACATGAATTCAACGAGTTTCATCTAGTATTTTTAGAAGTGCATGCTACACATATTCAGATCGGCCTTTGACGTAGCACTGGATATAAACAATTCTAGTTTCTAATGGAAGGAATGCATCCACAAACCACTTTCAACTTTTCCTCCCATCTAAATCTCTAAATTTTCACCTGCCAGAGAGGAAAACCATGAAGTCATCTAATGTCCTCCTCGGCATTGCTAATCTCCCTGACGACACTTCATGTTTCGATCCAATGTTCCATTTCTCATCGTGGGTCCGCTGTCATGCATAGTTTAGCATTTTGAAAACATCGTTATTTTACTAAACTCGCAGACAGCAAGACATTAAAATATGCAGTTAAATCCTGAATTCTGTGGGTTTTATAAAATAAAAACTCAAAGCTACCGCTGACAGTTGTGATACAATTTCCAAGCCTTTAAATAAATCAATACAGACAAGATGTTACAGTGAAAGATTATAAAAAACTGTACCAGCTGGTATTAAAATGAAATTTTTCTCATTCTGTACTATATAACTGTATCTCAGCATGCCTATAGTTTTGTTGAATTATTTCACATGCTAGTCAAAGAGGAACAATGTAATGATCGAATTCAGAAGCTGTACAAACTGCACTGCTGATAAATGCTACCGAAAGCCATAAAATATGGAACAAGTTTATTTCAGGCTGTCCAACTTGAAGATTCTGGAACTACCACAAGGAAGAACTAATGCTTCATATTTTGCATTGAAAACACCATATAGGATTTATCAAACAGAATTACTGTATTACCATTAACTGCAAATGTCTAAACAACGCAAGAACACAAAGCTTAGCAGTTGAGGAAGTTTACCTATGAGGGTCTGCTGGCTCTGTGGGTTCCCCCCGAATCGAGGTGAGCACGAGTGAGGGTAGCTGGAGGCATTCACACCCATCCTCTTCCTCCTTCTTCCTCCACTTAGTCGCCCTGCTGGGTCATTCCGTCGGAGCGCTGATGCACTGACACTCTACTCAATCAGACCTGTATGAATGTGGCGACACTGCAGCTATGTCAGTCATTCCTAGGGGAGAGGGAGAGAGAGTCAACGAGATGTAGATCACCCTAAAACTTGGACTTAAAAGAATTGATGAGCCTTGATGATTTAAGCACAAGCGATTAATCAAGCGTTGATCTGATGTTGATTTAATTTACAAAAATGCATGTTTCTTTTTGCTTCTCATTAACTGGTAAAATGACATTGAACAGTTCATTTTTCTAATCTGAAAGGAAGACAAATGAAAAGAACAATACAAACAAACAAATCAGATCTCAGAGCTTTGATTTTTACCTCGGCTTTTGAAGGCCATTAGAAAACTGCTGGAGGATTTGGGCTTATTTAGACCCACCCACTGATGTCAGCCTAATGCAATCTGACACAAAAGCACAAATGGCTTGTTTACTCTAGCTAAACAATGTCTATAGTGCTTCACGTCTCTTTATAGTCCTTTCTAATCTTCAAACTTTGGCCTGTGACCTCACTTTGGCCTTGAGGGTTCGAGTCTGCCAGTTCACACCAATCTGCATCATTTCTAAAATACCAGACATCTTTCTTTGAACTAAACTGGCAATGAACTAAATGCTGTTATTTTATTGTCAAATTTGTATTTTCTTGGGGAGGTGAAAGGCTGGGTTTTGCTGTATTCAGATGAGAAACTATTGTTTTATTTATGTTTCACATTACATTTCAACCATGTGCCGCTGGGGTCTCCTCATAGACATAGCGAGTAACATCGTGACATCGAGGGTGGGAAAAGGAAAGCGCTTTTCCAGGCAATCAGCAAAAGGCAGGGAAGACAGAAGAAGCTTTTGGTAACTTACAGAAAACAGTTTTCAAATTTCATTATAACATAAAAGGAATTAATATATACCTATAATAAGGCTATACACAATTAAGATAACAATGGCAGCTGCCACGAACAAAACTAGTCAAACACAGTCAGCTAGTCAGGAAAATAAAGGATTTCAATAGTTTCAATAGTTTCTATATTCAATGTTTCCACAATGTTTGACATAGTCTGTGTGGTAAATATGCATTAATTCAACAAATCTAATTAACAAACCGTTAAAGTTGCAAATCTCTTTACAGTGACCCAAGAAACAAGGGCTTAAACAATCTAACACTCAAAAGCAACCTTTACAACCAATACCAAAAGCATCATTTATATGATATGAGATTATTTAACATTGCATAATACATATAGCGGGCAGCAACCATTAAGAGGGCAACCTATCAATGTACATAAATAAGACACAAGAGATTTGTTGTGTAATGTGCACAGCTTGTTAATTATAAAAAGAGCATTCACAGCCCATAACTGTTTGCGTATGGTCAGCGAGCTAGCGCTAAACAGCGAGGCTCAAACGTGTTATGTGAAACTGTAAACACGCAGTGACAGCTTTGTTGATTGGCAGTGTTACAGTGTCGCCACGCTGTTTGCTTTCTGTGTATAATTTATTCAAAATAACCGTTTTGTTTATCACGCTGCTGGGAACGCCAGTGTGAAGTTAAAGTAGGAACGGCCTTGATTTAACAATGTATTAAACAGAAACAAATTAATTTAGGAACAGCAAAGGATGTACAGCAATATTTAAAAACGTGTGTGTATGTACCAATTAAGTTTTTTTTACTAAATCCTATTAAATGCAATTCCTGCTCTATTCGGCTAACACTGGATCAAGTTATGAAAGCCCAGAGTCCCTTTTCCTCTAACAAGGCTGTCAGTAGCCTTTGGAGTTGTTCCATGCTGTAATTGATTGCTATAAAATTAGATTGTTATACTATACATTAAAATAGCATTTAACCACTGCATCAAAATCAGACATTGGACTAAATAATCTGAGATGCTACAATAGGTTTTCAAAGCAGCCATAAGAATATTTCCCACAGCCATCCGATGGCTCCAGTGCCATTTTAATGGAACAGGGATATCATATTACTCTTCTGTCATTACCAACCCTGCAGTTGAGGCAAACACTGCAAACAAAGACACGCAAGAAACTTGGTCTTTGTTTGCGCTCACAGTGTCTTCCGAGGGACCGCACGTGTAATTGTGGGCTTACGGTTGGAGTTTTGTCTCTTTCATGCTGTGTATGGAATGTCATCAACATAAAAGCAGCGGTTTAAATGCGGTAACTTTGATGTCAAACGTTCAATGAAAACGAAAGGAACTGCTGTTTGTCAGCAAAGTTTTGTGGCGCTAATTCCCAGGGACAATTGAGAGAAGAAAAAGTGGCTGCTATGTAACTTTTGACCTTCCCATTGTTATCATGCGGCTAGGGTTCTGTGCTATTTTGTAACTCACTGTGTCTAGCTGATATCCTGTATTAACAATATATAATAAAGTGGTGTAATCTCATGAGGAAAAAAAAACATCTGTCCATCTGTCCAACAGCTTGTGTCACCGTCAGGCTTAAATCCTGAAAACAAGAGACTAAATGTTACATTCTAACCTTAAAAATGTGACAAGCTTAAGCCAAAACAAATTCTTCAGAGACCAAGCCACAAAGCACAGAAACGGTTTATCACACATTTCATCATTTTAGTAAAGCGTAAACAGGCAGCCTTCTAACCAGCCACCGGAGAACACATCAAATTTACAATTACCACAAATTTACAACGACCGCAAACTTGATGTACGTTGCTGAATTTGTATTCGCTCAGCGTTGCCAAATCCTCCATCAGGTGAAGTCACGGCACATTTTGCAGCTGTTTAATAAGGCACAGAAAACGTTAGCTGAAGATAAGCCATGTAGGTGTGTGTGTGTGTATAGGGTGGTCCATTATAAACAGCACTCTGCTGTAAAAAATGATAATTGCAGTATCCAATACAACAACTGTCTCTCAACATGAGCGACAAGAACAGGGAGGGAATAAATGAACAGTTATTTAATGCTGCAGAGCTCCAGGGCTCTAAAACAGACAGCAGTTATGTAAGCAGGCAGGAAAGGGGAGCAGTTTTGCCACATTAGGCAAATCAATAGGGAGCCTCTGCAATGTTGCTGCAGGGAAAGTATCAATAATTTCTAACGCACCTCCAGTTTTTGCCTGTCTAGCTGGACTTTCTCCCAAAATGAGATTTATAGCTTCAGAAACCGAGTATTTCCTTTGAGTTGGGCTGAAAAGGCAAACAAAAAAAGAAGGAATGTTGGGAAATGTTGTGCCCCACGCATCCGAAACCTCAAACTGGGTCACACAAATCAAGCTGAATACCTGTTCATCAATTCCAAGAGGCGTTTTTCCTTGTAGCCGCATCTGGCTGGTTCCGGATTCGACTCTGGTGGAATAGGAAAATTGATCCATGATCAATGTTAAGCACAAAGGTTTTTTTTTTTGTCTGCTTGATGAAAAAGGGCAACCGTTCAAGGAAGCACCTGTTTCAGACGGCCGCCTAAATAGGCTCTTAACGTCTGAAACAGTCGGAATACTACTGAAACACAGGGATGGCTATATCCTGTGTCCTGGGAATTTTCTGCAGGACTGGAATGTGTGTCATTCATACCCCCACCTCTCCCCGTGTGTCTTTTTATTATACATTATTTTGAAACAATATATTATGCATTGGTTTCAGCTATCGGTAAAACTAAATCTTGCCATGTTACATTAATACATTCCACAATTATTCCCAAAATCAATACAGAAAATTGCAGAAAAGCAATAAAAAGCAAAGCTATGGATGTTGCTGAATAAATCACAAGGGCTGTGGGTGTTGAGTCGCCTCCCTAAAAAGTGTGACATCATCACTTTGACAGGGTGTGTCCCATATGGTGAGTGTTTGTGGACTTAGATTAAATCTGGCCCTGTGGTTAACATGAACCAGCACTGCAATATTTAAACAGAGCAAAACGTTACACAAAACAACTTAGCACACCTTAAAAATGGCTCAAATATGACTAGTATGTCACTCTTGTCAAATCCCATAGCTCTGCATCCAGAACCTAAGAACAACAATCACTGTAGGAGATATTTCTCAGTGTCCCATTTCCCTTCTGTTGCAATTGGACAACACCGACACCACCCTATTCAAAACCAGCACAAACATGTTACCAAATCACCTCCACTTCTATCTGCGAATGCCAATTGAATTGAGCTAAAACAGTGTGAGGGAAAGTTAAATGTGTTTGGGGTACAACACTTTCCCAGACCACTGAGCACAAGCAATGCCCATTGAAAACCACTGGTATAAAGGACCCTCTGTTCCAGGGTGTCTGTAGTTCTCTGAGGTGGGGAGACGGAGGGGTCACAGACACCCCATGACAGCTTCCTGTGAGTGGTGGCGGTCTGGTTTATGTGAAACTAATGAGCGTGGACCGATCCAAGCCACACCGGGCCAGCTGCAGGTCGCCTGGTCCACCATGCACTGCTTCAGTACTGAACTGCTTTAAATTGGACCAAACAGAGTAAAAATCACAGCTAATCAATCAATTTGCTTTTGCCATTCGTAATATCGACTGTCAGTATGCTAAACACTGGGTGTTTGGTATAGTCAGTGTGTGTATATGCATATCCAGTGACTTTCAATGACATAAGCTATTTGCTACATGCATAGCTTCACTGGAATATAGAAGTTCACTGTTCCTGAAGGACAGCGAGTCCTCTAAACTTCTCCTGATGAGACACAATGTTTCATGAGGAGATGCAGTACCTTCAAAGACAGGACTCAACAGCAGAAGATGGTGAGATGTTTTCAGTGCGCCTTGTTCCAGCAGCCTTATATTGATACCAACATTGGCATCCCTGAATTGTTGCCAAGCAAAAAACAAAAAAAGAGAAATATTAGGTCCCTTTAATGTTTCAGACAGCTGCGAAATGTCCTCTTTTAATAAAAGGTACGACAGAGCGAAGGTTTATAACAAAAGCTCAAAAATATCTTGAAATTCCCAAGTTAACAAATGAGCGTTCGGTCTTTGGCATGAATTTCAAGTAATTAATATGGATTCATCCTGACTAATGATGTCATTCATTATCCCAGGGCCACAGCAGTCAGGGAAAGAATTGACAAACACATAAGCCAAACCTCTTCACCGTCATTATTCTTTTCATTCATTCGTTTGTTTTCAGATAAGCGATCTTAAATAATGCAGAACTGTTCTTATGCAAAGTATCAGTCCGCAGTGAAAATGTGATGACATGTATCTATTTAAATTACAGATTTAAATAAAGATATCATACACCGTGTGGCCATAAAATATTCAAAACTATTTATTTTATCTTATCATGACTGCATGTCAAGAAGACAGATGCTTAGAATATCAGACTTTCCTCAAATGTATCATCTCAGTTTAAAGAAACAAAATCTAAAATAGGTGTTAAAATCTTGTGACAGTTTATAAATAAGTTCAATAATGCACAGCTGGAAAACAGCGATGCACCAAGCTCAAAGGTGTTAGGATTATCCAATCACAGTGATTGAGGTAAAAATCTCACTGATCAATACTGCAATCTGCCACCTCACTGACTTAAGCATTATGGTTAATTCTTGAAAACCGCCCCTTGCCGTTTCAGCTGACAACATGAATGAGGCTGAAGCAAAACCATTGTCAATATTAATTAGTCTAAATATCTGTTGCGAGTTAAATATCACCCTCAGGTTTTTCCGTCATGAATCGATTCCATTCTATCCAAATATTTTTACTTAGGCCACTGGGTTAAAAAAGATATCAAAGTGAAACTGGGAAACTGCAAAGAACGTCCCCTTCCTCGGCTAGACACTGTTGCTGTTCAATTTTTTAAAAGATTTTCCTCAGCTCACACTCCCGGTAGACTCAGCCTATGACCCTGTGAGAGATGCATGAATGAATGAAGGGGGGGATGAGAAAAAGAGGCTGGGGGAAGGGGTGGAATTCTCGAATCATACAACTGTTGGGCTGAACCACGTGACGTGACAGTAGAACGCGGTTTGGCTGCGGTCAGCGCTCTGTTACTTTAACAACAATGCTGAGAGATTTGCCTATTCGTCACTCAGACCTGGTGTGTGGTCGGGAGGAAGAGAGGCAGACATGCCTTATTCAACACAGGAAGGGCGAGTCAGAGCTTATAGCGTTCCTTGTCACAGCATTATGAATCCACTACAAATGTAATGCATCTAAATACCTGACTAATAAAACGTGACTTGTTCAACACACTGAGACAATGTTAAGCAAAACTATGGCTGAATGAATCCTGTGTGGTGTTCTTAAGCCCTGGCGACATGCCAAATCTAAACCAGATGTGAAACCACATTTGCAATGTGAATCCATCGAAACCCATTTTTCTTTTTAAACGCACATTCTGTGCCATAACGGAGAGAAATGAAAGCAACAGAGGCGAATTAACATACTTTAACGAGTCCTTTATTTGTAACTAGCTCTACCGTTTTAGCTAGTTTCAACAAACACCCCGGCTAAAGTGTTTGATTTGGCTGCCACTGATTTTCTAGGAAGCTCCTTTTTGATAACAGGACTCCAGATCTTGGCATTTCGCTGACAGCCGAGGCTTTGGAGCCCTGCTGATCTGAACTAATCACTCATTCTCCATCACAGGAAATAGCTTATCTGTTGTACAACAGAGAAATAAATAAAACGTTTTTGTTCAAACACAAACATCAGCTCCTGCAGCGTGCCGGTTCTGCAACCTTCTTTACCCTACAGAAGAATCCTTCTTCTTAAACGCTATAGAGAAAAAAGTCAAGAGAGTTAGAACAGGCATAATAATGTATTTGACATCTGCATCCACTATGTCCGCAGTTTAAAAGTTTGATCCAAAGAGAGGGAAAATTGGGACAAGGATATAAAAAAGCTCCAACCACAATGGACAACGCTACCATATTGTGCCTAAAAGAGGCTGAAATGTCAGTTTAGTCCAACCTTCCTGTCTCCCTGAGAAGGGAATTTTGTGAGGTATTTCTGTGCTAAGCGTGACCTGATATGCCAGTCCAGATATAGGTAGCCTTCATTTTGGGACAAAAGGCCTAACATAACAAAGCAAAAAGGCCTTTGCTGGGATAAAACGAGGGCTGTTCGTTTCATTTTGTTCTCATTACAATGAGTCAGTGACCATGATACCTCATTACTGTGAGGCAGAGGTGTGCTGGGGGATACTGTGATTTCTAGAGTTTTGAAAGTAGGTTAATCGCAGGACTCGTTCTGTGTCTGTGAGGGGCGGGGCTTCTGACTGCTCCTCAAAACACATTACCATCTAAAACACCCTTGAGCTCCGCCCATTTGCTCCGCCCATTATGCTTACATCAGTTAACAATGGGCTATGCAGGAATTACAAAAATATGCATCTTAATACTTGAACATATTAGACCCTGTTATTCTATTCCATGACAGAGAAATTAACACAAGCAGAACAGCCATGATACCAAAAATCACTTTAATTTATTCTGTCAAGGTACAGCAACTTACTGTTTAAAAAAAAGCAATCGCGTGTTACTGTAAATAAACACAATCTGTTCCTCATTACGCACTTACAATCACAATTTAGACAAGGATGCATGCAGGATGTGGCCTGTGGTCAGAGGGACGATATGGGGGCCTCAGTATGTCATTGTGAGTCTAAGTGACGTTGACAGTGTGAAGACTCTGCTATCATCTCAGCAGAACATGGACTCAGAACCCGGGTTCATTTTCTCATCAATGCAGTAAGGATGCCCGTCGGTCAAAAATTAAAGCATTTTGGAGAGCAGTTTTGCAACCTCTCCTGGAGCTACGTATAACCTAGAATTAGCAATGACTTTGTAGACAGGCCCTCTTAGCGTAATGCTTCGAATTGGCTTCACGCACAAACCATTGTGTGCGGGGACAAAGCATTTCAAATTAACAAAATAAACAATCAATTGGCTACTGAAACGAAAACTAATCAAGCGTCTTTAATCGCTCAATACGGCACCCATAAACACTCTGTATATGCAAATAACACGCCGCCCGGGCAGAGGAAGGAGAATTTAAAAAGCCTTACCGCAATGCTCCATGCAGGGAATTCCAGCAGTGAGTTGCGGTTTATGAACACACACTCCAACAAACCACTTTACCCTATTTCATGCCTTTAAAATGAATAAAAGCCTGCAGGATCTTATACAAAAGTGACATAAAACCACAGAGGTGATGCTGAATCAGATCTGAACATCAATATCCCGGGATTCGACCCAAAAAAATGAAAATTCCCATCACCGACTCATGTTGTTTAAACTCGTACGACTTTCCTGAGTGGAACACAAAAGATCTCAGATTGTTAGTAACTGGCAGCTGAAATCACCATTCGTTTTCAACACATGGACGAACTAAAAGCAATATCAACATTTATCAAAGTTTCCTCTCATGTTTAATGGAAAAAACATAAGTCATGCAGATTTAAAATGGCATGATCATGGCTAAACAGCGATGCTTTTTCTTGGGCAAATATATTCCTTGGATCCTCCCAAGCCTGAGGCCCGTATGAAATGAATAAGGTCCAAAAAAAGTCTAGTTGTGTTTTCTGTTCTGTGTTTGATTTATGTGGGTCAGAAAAGTAAAACATCTTACAAAGATATGTCAAACAATTTCCATTTTCAAAGCACTCATGCCTCTAAGTTTAAGCGGGTTGGACATTTTTGACTTGGAACACTAAGTAGACAACATGAAAACAACAGACAACAGCACTGCTGACTGATCATACGTTGTTAGTCACTATTAAGGGATCAACATTTGCTAAAGAAAAATATATTGTAATAAAACATATTACAGTCTGTACTTTTATAGTCATTAACAAACATTACAGAGATTTGTTAGACCAGATCAGAAGCTCAAGAAAATTCCAATTCACTTTTATAAGTATTTGAACATTTTTACTGTGATCTGTAAAGCATTATACAGTCAAATAAAATTATTCTTTGGCTGAGCTTAATTGTGAACAGAGGTTCCACATGTTGGCTTTTCCTAACATTCAGTTACAATCTAAAGCTACTCAAACATGTATTTTGGAAACCTAACACAACCAAGTGACCCCAATAAAATTTAAATGGGTCAAAGTGACTAAACAGTAAATGAATACAATTTTTTTTAAATAAATGACTGAAAAATGACTCGGACGCATGGAAATTCCTGGCCCAGTTTCAAGTGCTGTTGTCCCACTAAAGCAAATTGTGACAAAATGCTCCAAAATGGTGCTGCATTAGCTAACTTTACGGCACACAGAAAAAGCAGTAAAATAACTTTTAAATGCATAATGTTTATTAGCATTATTAACAATATACAAGCTATAATCTGCTTTGAGGTGCACGAAACAACCTCACACCTATTCTGTTAGTTATGTAATTTACTCATTGTCCTAAATAAAAAGACTCATGAAATAAAATATACACACATGTGATGTTTGAAGATCAACTGTTACTCGCAGGCGGTGCCATAATTCACACACAGTTTTCACTTTAAATATTGATTGCAAAATGCTTGCACCGCAACAAATACAGTAAACGCCCTACAAATCGCAATTGAGAATCACTTTTATGATGCAACATTACTTTTGTAAGATCTGTCAGACCTGTGGAATGACATTTCTATGACAATGAGGGCAGAAACAGCACCAAGCTCATTTTAAGCCACAACTGCAGTCATAGTCTTACACAGTACTGGATTTCATTAGCGCATGATGATGAGAACTAGACAAAGGAAATGGGCACTTAAATCCCAGGTGACCGAGAACTCAAACATCCTATTGGACAAGGTGAAATATTGGGACCAGAGTCAGACTGTCATTTTAAGAGGTGGAAAAAAACGGTTGCCAAGGACAACAAGGGGGGAGTAGAAAATGAAAACATGTCCCACTTTCCATCCTCATCCAATTTCTCTCTCCAGTGACAGCAGTTACTGTCAGAGGTCAAACCAGTGTGCTTGTGGAACTACAAAGACCTTCAAGACTATGGAGTGAAAAGAAACATTTTATTCAGATTTCTACAACAATGTGATGCCTAGCTTGTCTTTTCAGAGCTCAGCAATAAAGATTGCTAGCTCAGTTGGGCAGTTAAATTCAACTTTTTACTTTGCTTTGCTTTTATTGGCCACGCCATATAAAAAGATAAATTAATTGTTTTGTAATATATTGCGCCAGAAAAATGTGTTTTTATTTCTTAAAGAAAAAGGTTAAAAAGTAACATTGCAACACCGGCCCAACAAAGCATATAAACATCTCAAATCTCTGTCACGCTGGCACCAGGCCATTGGATCATCCATATTGTTGATGCCATTCTTGTTGCAAAAAATAGCAAACCACTATAATAAGGTGAGTAGGATCCAACAAAGCTTACAGCCCTTACAATGCAGCAAATTTTGTCTGTCTGAAATACATAAACCAAATGAGCCAAAAACATTGTTGTACTGAAGATGAGTATATAGTGAAATGTTTCATTGCTTCATTTTGCCATTATAATGTTGTTGCGAGTGCAATAAGATTACTACCAAGATTACCATTAAGATAAGAAAAGAACGCACAACAAAAAGCACAATTGAACCTTATTTTCCAATCGTACCTGGGGCTCCATTAATCAATAGAACTGATTTGCACTTAGCAAGCTAGTCAAGTTACACTATACAAGCACTACATAAAGTACATAATAATTCATCACAACAAATTTATAATGATTCCTGATGGACTGACTGTATCTAGTGTAGTTATAAAAATCAGTTCAACTGGGTTTTAAGTGGGTCTTAAGGATGCAGGAGTCTACAAGACAAAGATATACAAGCACAAAAAATATAATAACATAAAAATTCTTAACACAGAACTGTGGCAAAATTACAAGTGCATCTGAGTTAACCGTTAGCACAACCACATGAGAAAACGATGACATGTATCACAAGAATATAAAACACGGGAAAGCCCCAACTGTCTATTTTACACAGAGCCACATCCACCAGTGTCATAACATGTTTACAACACCTTACAAGACTGAAACCACAAACTGACTTCCTTAGTCTTCACAAATTTACCTTCACTTTCTTCAATTACTTGTGTTGATGAGCAACAAACATGCCGACTAATCTAGTTATATCAAGGAAATCACTGCCTCAATAGGCACAGATAGAGAAGCACAGAATTGGTTTAGTTTTGTCTCATTAAAATGTTTACCTTGGATTCTCATGGGTAGACGCTAGGCTATCAGCAAACTTGCATCGTCTTTGCTCTTGCTTAGGGGAAATCAGATAACCATAAGTGCTTGAAATCATTGAATATTCCTTGTAACATGAAGTTATTCTCAGTGTGACCATCTGCATTATCAGAGGAAAGCAATTTGGGTTGTAAAACAATGTTTCATTAGGACAATCGCACAACAGACTCCCGGGAACAACGGAGTCAAAAGGCTCCATGAGGAAAACAGAATGACTCTCCAAGCTGTCAGGGGGCAAAACAGGATGGGACTCTGTAAACCATTTTGGACCGTTTATAAAAAATGCCTAATTATAGCCTGGTCTCCCAGAATTCCACAACAAATAAACAGTTGTATAAAAACAAAAGCAGGGAATATGTTCCTGCCCACTTTTTTCCCAATTACAGGTTCTGTCCAATTACAGATCCAAAATAAGTCAGTTTTCTAACAACTACAGGGTCAAAAAAGGCCTGATAAACGATGCAAAACATCTCTCTCATTGGACAATTTATGACACCCACATAAAGGCAAATTCTTTATATAATATCTAACAAGGCAAGCATGCTTGTTGAACTCATCTGTATGCGTTATGCTGGCAACCAAAAATATCATCTCCTGAATCAAGAGTCACATATTTGAAACTGGTTACAACATGTTGGTGGCTACAGATGACTTAGATGTCTGAACACAGTAGAGCTTTATGATCAAGTTAATTCTTATGGCTATAAGCACTAGATCGCAGATATTAATGCACAACACATGTAATATCTAAAAACTACCAATACTCAGCTAGCCTAGCTTAATGAGCCTTTAGCATTCAGGTGGGTCCTAACATCCCCTTTGGATGAAAAGTTTCCAAAACCAACCATCTCTCATTGTTTCAACCTCTTTGTTCAGTAAACTAAAGTACTTGTGGGATAATAATGTTTTCTTATGGTTTAGCATGCAAGCTAGTCATATTTATCGACCTTTGCTTACGTTTCAACAAAAAGACTCAAATAAACGTCGCTGTATCAGTTTGTAGTACATAACGTTATGAATAAACAGTGACTGGTTGGGTCGTAATATATAAAACACAACTGTAATAGTAGCTAATTCAGCAGGTTGCTATGTCAGATTAGCAAGCAAAGCAAAAAAAAAAGAGGAAAAACGTTTTGAGCCAAACCTGAGTCAAGTTTTCTGCCGTCTTTTCTTCTTGCTCATAAAACGAGCCAAAATCCAACCCAGAGACTCCTTGGTTTTTGCTTGGATGAGCAAATTTACTCGCACTTTTCTTTCGTAGTATTACTGAGTACCACGACTCTGCGCGTCCCGGGTTCACACACACACACACACATACACACACATGCATAAAGCGTTAGCAGGCTGCTAGTACTTTTACGTTACACCATCCGTCCTCCATTTCCCCGATTACGAGCTTTAAGACGGTTTGTCATAAAACACAGACTGCATTAAACACAGCCTGCGCTCTTTGCTTTCAGTTTCCCGTGTCCAAATGTTTCATGTAGTGTTGTGACGAGCCTCTTATTCAGTGAAACAATGAGGGGAGGGCTAAGCGTCAGGACGCGGTTACCAATGTCGCTACGCCATCTATCTGCTCGAGCGCAATATAAGCACACGAGAGACATACGAGACAAAAAAGGTCATTTATTAAAGGTGTCTTTTACCTTTATGTTTTTACAGGCCATTTTCATATAATGCGTGTCTTTTAAAACGTGTTTAATAGCAAAACATGTTGCTACTGATGAGATTATTTAGTAACTTTAAAAGTTGCCCTAAAATATAATACATAAATGTACAGCTTGGTAATTGATCAAAATGTAATGATATGTAATGTAATGCTTGCCAGTCGTGTATATACTTTATAAAACCCTTTTAAAGTAATGTTATTTTGAATGTAACCTTTATATTATCATATTATTCAGAGCGCATCATAAATCATATTTAGCTTAAATCATACAAGATTGAGAAGCTCTTTCTTTCTTTCTTTCTTTCTTTCTTTCTTTCTTACTTTCCCATAGGAGGGCGACCGCGTCACATTATTCAATTCTTCTTATCCACTAGGTGGCTTTAAATGTACTTTGGCCTGCGATTCCTCATAAATATTCATGCTAATATTAATTATTACCTAACAGTTTAAATAACCAAACGTTTCTATACAAGTAGTTTGATTTTAATTTTAACAATATGCTTTTAATGAAAGTTTTTCTCCTTAAAGATTTAAGGATGGCTTTGTGCTGGTTCCAAGTCCCTGTGTTTTATATTTTGATTCTTTTACTTTACAGGTTAAAAACAACATTATAAAAGCAATAACTAAACCAAACACAACCAATAAATAATCCAAACACAAAGTACATACTGTGTATACGGTTGCATTGAATGGCAAGCTGTGTCCCAACATAAAAGACAAGCCATGAATGGTCTGTAATATCACAGGTTACACTGACAACTGACAGAACACACAGCTGTTTACCCTTTTATCTCCCTTTAATCTGTTCCTTAATAAGATCTCTTGTCATTTGTACCTCATTGTACTGGGCACAGCCCTGAATGCACCATAAGCAGAGATCCAGGTGCCTTGTGGTTAGCTGGCAGTAAACAAGGAAGGTAATCACACAAGACAGTCATAACAGAAGAAACAAAATATTAACTATGGCACAGTTACTGTTTTAGGTCAATTTGAGCTGAACTGGTCTATCACCCTCTCTTACTGAGTTTGTATTAGCAGTCCAAATTACATTGAAGCAAAAACAATATAATGTAAAATCACTATGATAAATAAAGCCACTGATTCATTCAATTGGTTCACTGACATTGAAGAACAGTTAGTATAGAAGGTGGGTGGTATTTCTGTGTTGGCCCCTCCCATAAAATGGGCGGGGCCAAGAAGATTGTCTTTAAAATATGAAAGCATACATGTGTTTTCTGTCCAGCAGTCCTGCAGCAGGAAATCCAGGGGCTGCATCCAGTGAACATAGACTTTGTGGTGCTGATCCGAACAGCTGGTGGGATGCTGGTCTTTCTGAAGAGAGCTTTGCAGACAGTCCCTGTCAGCAGGGCTGGGCGTTTTTTCCAGAAATGTGACTCCAGCATCTGCAGCAAGCCGCCAAAAAACAAGATCGGACTCGGGGTGAGTGAAACAATCACAGAATCAGGAAACTGGCCAATGTTTGTTTAACTGAGGCCAGTTTAAACAGGAGCAAAATAACATAAATAACATAAATTAATAAATAACATAAATTTCATTTATGTATTTGTTTGTTTGTTTGTTTGCCACCTGTCAATTGTTTCGAGATT
Organism: Yasuhikotakia modesta; assembly: GCA_036877545.1. Lineage (NCBI taxonomy): Eukaryota > Metazoa > Chordata > Actinopteri > Cypriniformes > Botiidae > Yasuhikotakia > Yasuhikotakia modesta. The sequence continues at coordinate 35,132 of JBAJNP010000430.1, read as the reverse complement.
GTTTTTTTAAATACAAAACAGAAGATACCTGTAGCCTACGATTTTTCCAATTTCATTTACAACACTGGTGAAAGTGATGGTCTACTACATTTCCATAAAAAAATCAACATAACAATGATTTGTTTATTTGTTTATTCCTTTTTTGGCAGCAAAGTTTCTTCATTTTTTCTGTGTTTGCTGTTGCCCTCCTGGCTCCTGCTGGCTGGATCCTGCACCACATCCCAGAGTACCGCCAGAGAACAGAACCTCCACCTTCTTGAAGAAACATCTCCACCATGTTCAGCTTACTACAGACTGACCCAACAGCCCCTGAGGCCACATTCACCTCAGCCTAACTTCATATCCAATAACATAAACCTCCATCAATATGCCAAGTAGTAACAACCGTGACCTATTGTTTCTGAGAAGCAGAAAAGCCTAATGAGAAAATCTAATGTGAAAGTAATTTCATGTTGTTTAATGACTTAGCACTGCTGCCTTAATGCAATTTAAATACATTCCTCCAATAAAGTTTCTCTTCATACCGACTGTTGATCATTTTGAGTTTCCTTTTGTGATAATAGTTTTGAACTGATGCTGTTAGATTTCTTTACACAATGTTTTCAATATTTTCTCTGAAAATGCTTTGCTTGTTGGAGCAGAGACTGAATAAGCAAAACAGACAGAGATGATTGCATCCTATTTTAGAATGATAAATTTTATAATTTTATCCAATGTATACATCTCCTACAAAAGACTAGAAGAAAAGTGCTTTGATGTTGGTAGGCTTGTTTGGGGGCATTAGGACCCATGTGGACCACAGGGTATCCAGCAACCACTGCTGAAACCATTATCACCTCCTTTAGCACCAGTTGTCCCAGGAGAACCCTCACCCAGGTACTGATTCTGCCCTGTTCAGCACTTGTTTCAGTGGGTGTTTCAGAGGAGAGCTGCAGGGCGATGGCTTCTGGCTAAACATCAGGCTACCACCCACTTTGTCTTTATCTCAAAAGTGTGTTTTATATGCAACAAAACATTGATGTTCTTGATAACATCCAAAACACTGACATGATTCAATGTTTGGCCATGAGTGTTTCATAGGATCATGGGAAACTCCACCAGGAACAATTTATTTGACAGGATAAGGTTATAATAATACAACAAGCTTGAAACTTTGCGTAGTTTTGCTACCATTTATAAGCCTCCTGTTTAGTTTTAGGGCCTGAGTTTACAGTCATTTAAGTAGCAAGAAACCTTTACAAATTACAGCACAGTACCAGCCTGGGGACCGCAGCCATTTAAAAGAGGCAGAAAATAGGGCCATCACGGTAAATTGGATATAAATGAAACTGCCCATATGCTATCTCAGTACAAAATAAGGTAAAACAATCAAAGTGCTATTTTTATTAGTTCAATTTCCCTTTCAGGGTTTAATTTTGCAGCCATCTTACAAAGCATCTAACCTTGATGAAAATCAGTAAGTGTGTTTTAAATGGTTACTGTACTTTTCATGCTTGGTGGGTAATTTTACATAGATAATATAGTAGTTCATCTGACGTATCTGATTGGTTTCAGCAGAACACATGGGATTTGTGTCTCTGAATGTCTGTTATGTAATGTGTCAGCCCAACATATGGGTTTGGAGATTTAGATATGAGGTTTAATTACCGTAGTCATAGAAACGAGTTGCTAAGTCTTCTGAAGTAACATCCAGCCTCCAAGCTTTGGTGACCCCAGACTCAAGCTCTTTAGAATCCCCATTGTTTGTTTATTTTTCCAGAACAGCACGAATGTTGAGATTCGGCCTCATTGTGGTAACAATCTGTTCTAACGTTGTTTAAATATATCCACCATTTCCTTCACAGCATAGCAGGTTTTATTTTTACCTCAGAAATTCTACAAACATCACATGCAATGACTTACAAAATAATCAAAATATTTGATGCTGTTGTTGTATAGATCCTATAAGGTCAAATTCTAGTGTATATAGTAATTCATATTAAAAGTCAAAATGACCCACAGCTAATGGAACAAAAGTACAGTAGACCTAGCAACCAATTGGTCCAAAGAAAAGAAATGCTTATTTTAAGGCTCTGTTCATTACTGAAAATAAGTTTAATTATTATTAGCAAAAGCAGATTTCGCATTTGTGTCTCCTACTGTATAGCTATTCTAATTCTCTAATGCAAAAAAGATTAAAAAGGTAGTTCTGTATGTATAGTGAGTTCCACAATGTCCAAATCTGTACCTGATTTCTGTATTGAAAGCCACACAGAAATTGCACATTTATGTTTTTGGCAGGCTGCATCTGATCTCTGCAAGATTAACATGTAAATAGCTGCAACACTGTCTCTAGAGCAAACAATGTTTCCTGATATTCCCACAACTTGGGACAGAATGTTCTTTTCCTCCCGGTAACAGCTAAATAAGACACTGTCGGGATTATCTGACTGTAGTTGTGTGCCTCTTGCTAACAAGTGTGAGCGCATCCCTTATAATTTGTCATTATTTAAATAGTGTGTGTATTATTTAAATAGAGAAGTGGACATGGTTATGTGTGACCATGAAAAAGTCAGAACACAGACATGCTGCCTTAAGGAGAGATTGACTGAAGATACGTGACTGATGTCATCTGTGTGTGTGTATATTTGTGTGTGTATGTGTGTGTGTGTGTGTGTGTGTGTGTGTGTGTGTGTTGGGAGGTGGGGGTGGGTGTCTGTGTTTGGCATGAGGATATACCCACAGTGATTGTGTCATTTTTTCCCACAAATCCATAAACATAAATCTGAAAATACTTTGAAATTTAAACCACAATGCCTTCAAATTTATATTCACACAGATGATCAGGACTGAAAACTGAAACAAAAGCTACATTAAGGGTTTAGTGCCCTCTTGTGGTGTATTATTGAGTGACTAAAACTACAACAATTAAATCATTTTGTAGCTATAGTAAGTGTTTAGTAAGTGTTTGTAATAGTAAGTATAAGTGTTTGTTTAAAGTGTGGTTAAATTTTAATGTGTGCAAAAAATGTTAATACATAACTAACAATAGAAAAGTTGAACATATAGACACAACTTAAATATATCCTGAAAACAACAATTATATTTTTATCTGAAAAGAATAACTGTTTAAATTGTTTAAAAAAACGTCATGAAATGTACCACGGTTCTTCTGTCTAGTCAAGACTGTATAAAACATATTGAAAAATTAATGCAACACACACACACACACACACACACATCCCTAAATGAACTAGATTCACATTTTGGGGGAATTCCCCAACCACAACCCCATCATATCCGAATTCCTGTTTATTAATAGCACAGGAAACAGAATAAATATAATGGATCCCTTTCAGACCACAGACTGAGTGGGTCATTCTAATACAGTCCCTCTAAATTTAGCCACCTAAATAATACATCAAGCCATTTTCAGTGAGGCTCCCTACTCTTAAAATAAAACTTAAAAATAGTCATCTAAAAGGTTTTATAAATATAGACACAAATCTCAGAATCTCAGAAGGAAACAAGTATAGCTGGGATATTTTTAACAGTATTGCCCGACTTTTGTTTCATATAATTCAGTGTCGGTAGAAATGTGGCTTTGTTTAAAGATCCGTGTGTAGCTTTGTGATATGAACAGCTGACATTAAATCCATTGGAAAAGGCTGAGATATTAAAGACATGCCTTTTGGATCAGTGTTAAACAGACCCAGTTGTCAACAGAACCAACAAACCGGACAAACAGATAAGCTTTTACGCATGGAGAGCTCGGTATGCAGCTACGGTATGGAGCCAGCAGATGGAGCTGTTGTGTTAAGGACAACAGCACCGGGCTTATCCACAATGTTGGTACATGATGGTGTGTAATTTTTGGATCAAGAGCTTGATTGAAACATCTGTTTAAAAAGCACCTTGTGTTGCGTTTTGCCCATGAGCTGCGTTTATTAAATGACCCTGTGTCTTGCAAGACCCTTATTCTGAGGATGAATTCATAAGCATGACTCACACCAAACATGTAAAGCACATTATTAAACTTTATTAATCGCATTACAATGTGAGTCTCTAGAGGGATTAATACGACAGAGTCTGTGGATTTCTCGCTTTTGAACCAGACTGTGCGACAAAATGTTCTTTTCAAGTGAGAGAAGTGGATATTTCACAGATGTTGTTGAAAACTCTGCTCAGACCAATGAGATGAAAATGGGTGCAGCCACATTACTGGTGGTGTATTGGTTTTGTTTATGGGGTCCGCAGAAGGATTATCCCTTCCAGTCCATTTCATTGGTTCCATGCGGCCCAATAGGCCTCAGCTTCAGCTGAGAGCCACGGTTGAGTTCATTATTGTATCAACACAAGCTAAGTACAGTGAATGCAAAGCTAAAAATCCTGAGCAATCCATTGTTTTCATGCTTACACACACACACACACACATTGTTGCTCCATATGCACAAACTGAGGCAAAATATCTACAGTGGCATCTGTCAGGTGTCAGCACTACTGTGAAACACTGACTCTGCATATTAACCTGCAGCACATATAATCTGTGTCTGGAAGAGACGCTGTATTCCCTTCACTAAGCCCACAGACCGATGCATGTGACATCATACACTTTCATGCACTTGTACTGTTTCTCTGAATTCTTTACTGCAGCTGCAATTACGTATACAATCTTCATCTTTAACGATAATTCCGAATTAAGCTTTTTTTAATGCATTTAGATGTAATAATAAAGTGTACCGTTGGCAAGTGTTTAGAAGACCGGTATTGACTGGATGTAACCAGACTAGATATGACCTTTGTTATATGTTTTATCTACATTGTTAATTATTCATGTGCAGTATTGATTTTTCCACATTTCAAGCATCTTTAAAATAGCTTGAGGATCATGTATAGTGGGAATGCACAGATGATATACGGTTTCTATAATGGAAAGTCAGTTGCAGATTAAAGAACCCAAGCTGCTACAAAATAAGGAGGCTGAGAGGACAGAAGTTGGCATGCAAAGTGGAGGCAACATCGTAACTCCGCCCCTCCACCTCCCCCCGCCCCCCCAGCACCGCAGGAGGACTCTGCATGATTCATACAATGAACTGCACAGCCAACTGTGCTACTGTGATGAGGTAAATCAGTTACTTAATTCACCCAGCCAGATGCACCTGACAGCAGGAACCCACTCATGTCCGCTGTTCATACCACAATCAACAGCAGCCCTCTGTCCGACTTCCTGACTCCTCTCATAGCTGTTGACTGATATTCACAGAAACTGTTATACATGAACTCGGATGAGGTGTTTTGTTGGGATTTGTAGTGGTGCGGTTCCTGTCAGGCAGCGTAAATTAGCATTGTTGCTAATTTAATATTGCATGCCTAAAGGCTTTCTTAGACCAAATGATTGGTGAAATAAATGCTTTGACATGAACGCAGTGCCTTCCCATTGAAAGCCCTATTTCTGAAATGCCCAGTCTGTTCTGATTGGTCAGATGGCTCATTTGCTTGTGGCTCATTTCCTCTCTGGATTTGTTTGCCAATTATGTGGATATATTATGAAAATAATGACAAGACCATTAAATTCAGGAAAAAATAACTCAGTTTTTACTTTTTTATACTGTTTACATATGCAAACATATGAAATCAAAATATCTATTATAATATTAAAATCAAAAGTTACTTTAATCTTCAGAGCTGTTTTAATCTTTGAGGCTGTAATACTCAAGCTTTGTTTTGTGCTGGAATTTCAACATAACAAAATTCTGTTCCATGATAAGTCTATAGTCTAAATGATACATAGCTAATACCTGATGGACAGAGATGATTCAAGCTGCTCCCAGCTATCAGAGTTCAATAATTCAGACCAAAATAGAACCTCAGTACCGCAGCTTCGGATCTACGGCTATTAGCATCACATTCAATTTGTTCTCTTTCATCACGCAAGCCAAGCTGGTGCCGGGCCCATAATAATGGCTGCTCTAACAATGCTCCCATATTTTAAAGCCTCTTACCTGTTGATAATCTATGCAGGACAAAAGCTCAAAAACTGATATATCAAGTACTAACTAATGGGATTAACACAAGATTTCATCTTGGTTGTTTTTTGTTATTGATGTGCGATGGCTAGATTTCTTTGCTCATATCTGGACAGTCTTTGGACTAGCGGTTTGACATTTAATACTGTGACATTATGTTTTTCAAGGATGTGGTTTATCAAAGTTTAAAGAATTGTGAAGTTTCTTCATTGCTGATATGCATCTGCAACTTCACAGGACTGTGTGATATTAAACGGATATCACTTTAGGAACCACCGATTAAAGAAAGCAAAAAGAAAGACAGACACACAAAAAGAAGGTAATAAGGTTTTGAATTCACTTAGGCCAGTCAATTGTAACCATGAGGCAAATGGTGTTAAATAAATAGACTTATGTGAGTTTAGAAGTTTGGGGTACAAGACAGAAAATATAATTAACTTATAATTAAAACATTAGAAGTCAATCATATTAAAAAAGTCTCACCATATTAAGACCATCAATTTTATTAGAAAATCTCCATCACAGTGAATTATTTCAGTACATTTAAACATATCAACTCATTACTGCTGCATTTAACTGACATCTCACCCCTGTAATCTTTGCATTTGTCCTGCACTGATCCGTGCCGTTGCGCCAGGCAATAATGCTTCAGAAATGCAAGGACAAATGTTAGGTCAGTCATTTATTTAGACCGGATTCCAGCATCTCTGTTGTCCTGAACCATTAACACAAATGTCAAAATGCTAAACCTCTTCATTTTAAAAAGCCATGTTGCACAGGTGTTATATAATGGAATGGAATGATAATATGTTGACTTTTTAAAACTAAGGCCATATTGTGCAATATATGGCATATGTGTTTTTCTATAATAGGTTAAAAAAAACATGTTTACGCTATAATGCATTTAAAGTATTTGCACTGTAATTTGCATGTCAGTTTACTCAGAATGCCTCAGAACATGTTTTCTTGCTCATCCTGCAGATGGGATTTAATTCACAGAATGCTATTTATTATCGATAGCTATGACAAGACCACAACCTCACCGCTTTCGTCCTCAGGCCATGTGATGCAATAATCAAAAACACAACGGAAGAGGCGATGGCAAAACAGATAAAAATAATTCAACACATTTTTATGATAATGCTAAAAGCCCTTGCAGATCTTTTATCCTGTTATCTGTAAAGTGCCATTAACATTTTTTGCTGTAGTGGGTGAAGCGTGTTTCAGCGATGACACTTAATGCTGTTCTCAACTTAGATTTAAAAGTTACCTTGACAGTTAGAGAGGAGATGAACTGACTCGTGTAATGCAGTAGAAGACCATTAGCCACAGTTGGATACCACCATAGCCATGCCTTATCTTTATCTGTTTTGTTTTAATCAGATATAAATTGTGTAAATTGTTTTATACTTAGAATACACTGTAAACTGTTAACCAACAAACATAGGCATTATGTTTAAGTAACATTCAAATCCCTAACAATTAATTGCTAGCAACCCCATACAATGGAAAATGATACATTGAAGACCACAGAACAGCTTCATTGTTCAAGCGTTTCATTCTTGCACGTTGCAACCCTAGATCAAATTTCCAGGTCTGGAAACAACAATTTTGCAGGTGGATGCAACACATAAAAACAAATAATTTGTGTCAGTTGGAGTTCTGGGTAAACTCTGTAGTGATTTACCTCAGGGACCGAATGAGCTTGCAAAGGCTTTTGGCAGCGCTACAGCAGGTCCGTCCTGTCAGAAAGTGCAACGTCTTCCCCTGGTGCTGAGGGATACCTCGCTGGATGAGTTTCTACTGGCCACTCAGACTCGCTCTCCGGATCGATTTACTTTTGGGGCACGGGCCTTAAATCACAGCCCGTGGCGGTGCTGACTCCACTCTACTTCTTGACCTGGGGCGGAAAAAACTCAGCAAGAAACGAACAGCTGTCACAACATCATCTATCACTGTGGCTCCCTCAATCTCTATTCATTCCTCCCCTCCTACATCCAGTCATTGATAGAGCATTACATCATGGTCTGGTGAGAGACATGCGAGTGAAACATTTAGCATCATGTTATTTGAGTTGACACTGAGTAGTGCGGTGAGGGGAACTCTTATCTAAAAGATAAGGGTAAGATGTGTTGTACTGCTTTTAATTCATTTTAATTAATGGAATAATAAGAAATGGCCCTTTGTGTAAATAGATTCTGTATAATACCATATAACTGAATCTGTAAGCCATACTTTTGTATTGCTAAAGTCTGGTTTAAACAAAATGGCAACGTAGAAGCATAAACAGAAACCACAGTACTTATATATTAATATATGTTGTGTTTTATTAATGATATAGTGTCTACAAAACAAAATTATACATACATCTATTTCTCAAAACGTTTGTGAAACAATTATTAATAACACAATGACATTTCACACCATTCTGAGCGGTGAGATGTTAATATTCACACAGAATAAACGATAATATGTGCGTATGATGAAAAACATCAACAAACACGCTTATCATCAATGCGTTTTCAAGCGCACTATTAAATTGCTTAATTTCTTATTGAAAAACTCATAAGAATACATGTAGCATTTCTGCATGAGTGACCAATTCAATTTAGAAGAAAATGGCAATGTACTTACTATGAATGACTGTAGTACTGCCAGATGGTCGTTATTTTAATCACTTCTCAGAAAACAACAAAAATGCATCTTTTCTTAGAATTAAAAGAACAAATCGGTCCCTCTTTGACGAAAATGGCATTAAATCAGTATCAGTTTCACTGTTAGAGTCAATTTGAATTGTCAATTGAAAGTCAATTGTGGCTATCCTCTACTAAACCAGCAAAACGTGAGTTTCATTAACTAATTAAACCAAAGGGGCCTTAGTGGACATCTGGGGGTCACAAAAACCCATAAATATGTTAAAAGAACCCATAGCCTTTATACAACCACGTTATCATCTTTTTTGAGAACATTTTAAACCCTACAAAATTAGCCTGGGTTTTAACCCTCAGAAGTGTCTTTGTTCTCTTTTATAACACCACCATTGACATAAACCTCTAAGAGGTTTCAGGTGGTCCGTGTAACTAATTTATTGCTGTGAGGCAGGCGCCAACCCGAGACAGACCTGTGGGGCTGCAGAACCTACCAAGAAGAACGGTCTGATGTACCACTCGCTTCCACCTTCAGCAGAACAAGCCCAAAACTGACCGAAAGTCTCCTTCAGTGAGGAAGAACAAATGAAGAACTCAAGGTGGGCAGATAAGGAACACAAATCGAAAAGAACAGGAGGAAGGAAAAGAAGCTCATCTCGATTGAACGTGAGCCTAATGGCCGGGCCTCAATTGGATGAACAATCGCACAGATCTACCTTGATGTACACAGAGCCATCAATCTCCTTTTTAACTAGATTACTGCACCCTTAAGGGCTGGTCAGCAGGCAGGGGAGAGCACTGCTGCAGACCACGCAGGACTTCCTGGCATGAAGCTGTAGAATCAGCTATTGTCTGAATACGCCCCTCCCTGTTCTGCTACTCCTCTTCCTATTTCTAATCTACTCTGCAGTACGGCTTGTCTGAGGTAATGAAATGGCATTAACTTGGACTACTGCCTATCACTAAAACCAAGCACTCACATTGATTCCTATTGACTACATTTGTCCGGCACTCAGGAGAGCGTATGTATGGTGCCTGTATCTCTCATAGCGTTTTCCTGACAATTGTGCACATGTTTATACAAAAGTATAGCCAGGAGGTTTGTTATATGGTACATATATAAAGTGGAGCAACTATTTGTTGTGTTCACACTGTGGTTATGCTTCAATCCAGATTAAACTGATCAAGGTGTTTTCCAAGCGAATCAAAACATCTGCCGGTTTATTTTAAGAGCCAATAAATGGTCACTGTGATTGAACGATCACAGAAGCAACACATTGGAGACACAGTGTCTGAGCTTTCGGCACAAGCCGTTTCAGTCCATAAAACAAGGCCTATAAATTAAGGTTCAATTTATTCTGGGTAGAATTTATTGCTTTGGTGATTTAGTGGGGCAACCTCATTTAGGATGGTTACATCAGAGGGTGCCTTGGTGTAATTAAATTTAAAGAAGGGGGTGGTTTCAGTGCAGAGTGCAAGATGTCACCATATACTGCAGTTTGGTAGAAGACTAAACCATCAATTATAGTCCATTCACAAATAATACCTTACCTGTAATTTGGTAAATAAACACATTACTTACACTATTGACATTACTAGTATTGCAGTACTTGCTAGGTATAGTAATTCTTTCAGGATCTTGTATGATAAGTTTAAATCTGGTTACATTTATTCATTTGACAAACACTTTTACCCAAAGCAACTTACAGCAAATTCAAGGTATACATTTTTATCAGAACCTGTATTACCTGGGATTGAACCCACAACCTTTGCGCTGCTTATGCAGTCAAGCTATTTTATTTACCAAAAAACAAACAAAAAACATTATTCAGTCAAACAAATAACTGAACCAAAACTGTTTATATGCCGGTACTTGTAAAGATATTTCCAAACTTTCCTGCAAATTTAAACATTGCTCCAGTAAGCAACTACATCTTTCACGTCCCGTAGCAGAATTGTGCAGTTGCATCAATAACTAAATACATTTATTAATTTCTAATAAACACACATAAACGTGCTTTAATACTATCATTCAAGCCAAAATGATAAATCTGCCACCTAAACAAAAACACTAGCTGGCTAAACTGCCCCCTCCCCGACCCGCTCTGCTCTGCTCTGCTCTGCAGACAGAGTGCATCCAACTCGCAATACATGCACAGTGTCTGATGACCTGTCCGATCGTAACCCTAAGGGTTCCCGTCAAACACAATATCCTCGAAATCTCCTCCTTTCAAGCGGATCGTGGCATTTCGTCAACAATGTAAATGGCTGGCACGTTGATAACGCGTTATATTCTCTCACCGGAAGGTTTGGCGTCAGGTGGTGCTGTAGAAGTGCAGAAGAGGTGAATCCTCACACCAGTTTGGGAACCTATTGATGTGCGAACGATCCGCGTGTGTTTATACGGCACAGACGTGCGTATACTAATCGGTAACTTCTGTGGTGTATGACCGACATCATCCCATCATGCCCGGTAAGAAATGAATCCCGATTCAGCGCTAAAACCGCAGAATCGCCCGTCGGTCGCCGCGCGCAGAGAACTTCGCAACTCTTGTATGGAAACGCCGCGCGGCGGTGAATCAACTTTCCCCGTAAACAACACCGGCGTCCTTCCTATGTCGTTTCAAACCCTTAAATGCCACCAAGTATCGTCGCTTTAAGTGGACGAGAATGTTTCAGAGACCCTATCTGCTCAAACTCGAGGAAAACATCGTCGGTAAGCCTTGAGGAGCGGAATGAATTGCTTATAATAAATGACTTTCATGCTCCTTAGACTCGCGTCTCGCCAGGTGGACTGTGAAGAGCCAGAGGAGGAATGTTTATCCGAAATTTATTGCCGCTGTGTTTGGGGGTTTTACCATTTTTGTTAAATCACTGTTTTCTCTGGGTATTTCTTCCATTATTGCAGGTAAGTTTGACTGAGCATCTGAGTCGTTTGTTATCATGTATAGTCCGGCGCTATAGTAGAAGCGCACGTGCCTATCAGTGTTTGTTTATCTTCCGCGCTGAGCTCATAAGCGACTGTCTTGATATTTATATGACGATATATTTCTTTACATACCTACTTATGTGTGTGTACTTGCTCACTGTCGGCATCTGGATGTTAAGATGACAATCTAATCCTAATTCATAATAAAATGTAATGTTTAAATGTAATAATATGATGTTGGACACACAACAGTTGGGTGCATTGATAGTATTTGAATACATAAGTTGTATCCTTTGCAGATTTCTAACACCAGTTAAGTCATTATTATTAAGCCGTTTTCTGGAGACGTTGCTATTGGTTCTTTGCTTCTGTCCCTCGTGGCCACAAAGCTCAAAAGACTCGGAGGCTTCCTGGATGGCCGGTTAGGGGGAGGCAGTGTCAGGGTTCACCCCTCGTTACTCCCACTTCACTGGGGATCCGAGATGCTGCGGTGTGGGTGGGTGATCTCTTTAAGAGACCTCAGCCTCCACACACCCTTCATTCTCCACTTTAGTAGGAGGGAGCTCCCATTTGCCAGTGTGAAGAGAAACAAGAGAGCGCTTGTGTTTGTAATGTTTATTTTCTCTTCATTATAAACTGCACGGCTGTTGCCTCTATTCCTGAGAGCTTCTGGTTTTCACCACTATCAAAATCTTACTATGTTGTGTTAGTTGAACGTTTTTTAAATGTTTATAATTCCTCTCAAGAATTGACAAGTGACAAGAATTGCTAACCTATGTTGTGCCCACCTCTTCATCCTAGTTTGCAAGAGGGGAGCCCCAAAAGTCATGTTCCCGGGCCACAGTGTCACCGTTGGATGGGGGCTGCCAACTGCCATGCCAGTGTAGGCCCTACCCACCTTTGCCACCTCCACCCCCACCTCCACCCCCTCCACGGCTCCTTGCTCCAACTGGTGAGTATCACAACCTTGGCCTCATGTCTCTGCGTTCCTTATAAAATTTGGCCCATGGCTTGTTGTTTAAAACGTGCCAGTTATGACCTCATAGGAGGTTTAAAACTGATGAACAGTTTGTGCTCGAGTGTTTGTCAGCATCACCTCAGAATGTTTAAATTTGAAGAAAACAGTTTGTGCTGGTTTGCGTATCTCCGCATCTCCTCTGAAATGTTTAAATTTAAGTGACGGTCTGTATTCACCTCACAAATCTAGCAGTCGAGGATTGCGACTAACAAGTTTGTTTTTATCTCCTCGTGTTGTCAGACTTTGCAGCGAGTTTATCCCGAAATGAATGAATTGGCTCCGGCCGCACGTTCCCCAGAAAGATGGTTGTTTTTATAGCAGAGTTCATTTTGTCAGTTTTGTTGCTGTCGTGCTGAAGGTGGCTTATAAGCAGTTTAATAGATTGCCTATCCTCTGAAACAATTTCCTGAAACCTCTCATTCTGAGTAATGAACGTGGCCGTAAAGTATGGTGCTGTCCACAAAAACCTCAATCCGGTTCATTACAGGAGGTGGAAATTTTAGATTTGCCATCAAGGGTCCCTGTCAGGCGCTAAGGAAAGCCAGATCAATGATTCTTCAAAATCGAAGCCAGCGAAATCAGTCTAGCCTTGCTACGAGTTTAGCCTTCAACTTTAAGTGTGAGAAATGTGCTGTCACAAAAACAAGGTGAGCAAGTTGTTGTGTAAAGTGTTCGTAAGATAGATACAATAGTTTTTTGTTTATCTGGTGAACTATTTGCCTCATTCGTATGTGCCTGTTACATCTGCAGATATCGAACTGACAAAATCAATCATTGATTTAACCATGAAGGACCAGAGATGTGAATATTACGGCTATCAATTGTGCTGCGTTTCAGTCTGTGATGCGAAACGTTTGAGGGCCAGATTCGACACGGCTATTAGCGGCTGTGTAAGTTTGAGGATTTAGCTTCAAAACAAGGTTGTGATAAGTAGCCTGTTGAGGGCGGGTGGCAGGCTTTGCCTTCAGGGGCAGAATGGATTTAACATTAGATTATTTAAATAATTTATGAGGAAGTTGTTAATAAAGACTCCCACACCTGTCCTTACTGAGGAGCGATAAAAGATTTAAATCGAGAAACGTATTAGTGGTGGGAAGAAAGGTTTAAAGAGTTGATAAAAATAGAAATAAAAACCGAACCGTGGCTGTAAAACTAATTGTAGAATTAAAATACTAGTTTTACGTTGGATAAGTAACCAGGTTTTATGTGACTCGTTGATCTGCAACCCCCCGGATCCTTAATGCATTAATAAGCTTAAATATTCAGAAACACTCAGAAAACTCGTATCTAAAAAAAGCTACACAATTTTAAGTGGTTTGTTATCATCCTCTGGCCAGCATAGACTAATACGCCAATAATTGACCATAATGGATAATTCTGTTGTGTTTTTTCTGAATCGTATTAAAATTCCTTCATAACCGCTTTGGAAGCGACACGGTACTGATTGAATCTTAAATATCAGCAACGGTTTTATCGCAAGATTAGTCGCGATCTATTTTTAGCGGAACTGCTGAGGGTGTAGATGAGGGAAAGTAGATTAGATTGAATCGCTCCTGGGCTCTTGGAAAAGAACGCGCTCTTTTAAGCCCAAAAAAGGGCATGTGTGGCAGAACAACACATGGCTAACTCTGCTAACTTTACAGAGGTGTTAAAAGACACTAGGCCTGCCTTTATGACAAATTACAGTAACCTGAAATCGTATAAGTTTTTCCCATATGATGCAAAGAACTCAATATTTTTAAAGTGCTAACTGTGTGTCACTCAGGCTGTTGTATGCACTGGCAACTTGTAGGGTATTTTTAGATAATTTATTAGGTGTATATTCTCATCTACTGTATACAGACCATGTAAACATAAAATTCTACACTTTAGTCAACTGGTTCAGTCAGAAATGTGTAATTGTTTAACCAAAAATTGGTTTGTTGTTTGTTTCTACTTGAAATCTTGGCTTGTCGACTGAGGGAAAAGCAAAGCTAATGTCTGCCGGTCCAAAGGGCTGTTCTGTCTTGTGAGTGTATCGGACCGCTTATGCTAATCCAAAACTTGTCAACATTAATTAAGCGTTTCATCGTCTTAGGAAGTAATTAAGTGTAGCCGAATCAGAAAACATTGTGACACAAATAAAACGCCAACAAAGCAGAACAAATCAGCCTTTTCATGTTCCCATAGGCTATCAGGCGACACCACAGGCCAGGTGATACAGTTACAAATTTTGGAAATACCAGGCAGTGTTTTGACGGATCACAGGAGCTGTGACTGACTGCAGAACATTTCCTTCTTATCACACCTGAATTATTCAAATACGAGTAAGATAATGTCCCCTGCCATGGGGAAAATTGCTGTGTCAGGAGTGTAAAATTGTCTTGTACTGTTTTCAGTCATTCTGCTTCTATGGTTTTATATAATGTTATGTAACAATGTTAATCACTACAGGTGCAATAGTTTGGCAGTCGTGACACTCAGATGATGTTGTTGTCTCTTCATCTCAATAAGCTATTATGGTGAACATGTTATTTGTGTGTAATATTTGCAGATAAACTAAGTCCAAGCAGTGATGATGTCAACAGTTTACATCACTATCTCCTGGCTCTGAGATAATCATAACCACATGCTGTAGGTAGTCATCAGTATAGCTAACAGGGAACATTCTCACAACGTTTGCTAATGTTCCCATAAAGTTTTTGAAGTTTAAAAAATGTCATTGCAGTAACGTTAGTAGAATGTTCTTCAATATCAAAAAGGTTGTGAAGTTGTTAGTTCAAAATGTTTTAAATGTTACAGAATTTAAACAGCCATAATTTAAACTGTGTGTGGGCTCCCCTTATTGATTTCATTCGCTTTTACGTTGGATGGGATGCCAGCAGGCAGTATTTGAACCCCCAACTGTTATTTTACCAGGAAACTTGGCAAAAGTTCTAAATCTATAATGAAAATGCACCAGGCAGCTCAACAGGAAAATTAGCTTCAGTTACAGTGTTCAAGAAAGGTCAAAATAAATGAGATTGGTTGGGAAAAAATACAGTATGTGCAACCTGAGGATTTCTGAGCCAAAAAAAAGCAATAGGTGATTTGGTCGAAGACTATTTTGACTAAGGTTGTGTGTGAACCATAAGGGGTTTGATTTAGATAGTAGTTAACTTATTCACATTATTTTTACACCGTTTTTATTATAGTGATGTGTAAAACAAACAACATCAAAGTTTGTGCTTTCTATGTACATTTTGCTAAAAACTTCTATAAGTTTGAAATGATGTAAGGCTAGCATACATGTGTATGTGTAATATGATTATGCTTGGCACTGCAGTTATGCTATATTATAATATATCTCCTTCTAGCTCTTCTATTTGGTCATGTTTAACCCAATTCCACTGGCATATCCACCATCCTGTCAGGGGAAAGGGCGGGAAACACTCACAGGTCTGGCCCCACACCAGGGTCCCATCTTTAATTAAAGAGGGCTGTATGATGTGTGCCAGAGCCTTCATCGACCACCCTCATCATCTCACCTAGCTCTCCACACCCCCGCAGCTTTTAAATCATCTTTTTTTTTGTTTTCGTTTTACCCACTCATCATCACTGGATGATGGAGTGATGTTTTTCCTGTTGAGGATGACTAACTGCATAGGCTGGGGGATGCAGCGGCGCCCGCAGGCTCTCTGCTGACCTTTGTCATGAGTGTGGATGAACCACCCACAGGGATGGAGGCCCACAATCGCTCCCATCCCTCCGCCTGCAGACTTTCCCAGTCAGGAAGCGAAGCAGAAGCGCTGCCTGCACTTGTAATCAAATACTAGAGTTTCCTATTTTTCAAGTATCAGAATGAGGGCTTTTGGTTAAATCCTTGGTTATCCAGGAACAGATTATTGAAAAGTGCACATCTCAGCATGTGTCAAAATGGTGTGAAATACATGGTAGCAGTTTTATCATAGGAATATTTGTAAGATCATGCCAGCAACATCCACTTGTTGTTCGTCTAATATTAGTCAGGTACCAGGAACTCAGCAGATGGTACTGGAACCAAAGGGGTTGGAATTTTTGAGCCCATACACTAACCGAGCGATAGCAGTTAGTCTGCCATTAACAGATCTCATAAATTACATAAAGGTTCTTAAATTTGCCCTTTGGGTGGCAACATACCAAAAAATATGCAGAGCTTAGCTCAGTTGGACTTTTTGTTTGTTCTTATATCTGGCAGTCTGTCAGTCCTCTTGTTTTAAAATCAGTTTTGCCCAGGCAACCCAGTGCCTTGTAACTCCATTAAACAGGAGGGCAGGTACAAAAATAGCCTAATCTAATAGGCCTGGTTCTTTCAGCCATCATGAGACGGACCCTCTGATACAGTCTGTTGCTTTTTATCATAGACATGCAATGTTGCTACATCGCAATACTTTTCAAGTAAGAATAATGCCAAACGTCAAATTCGTTATGAATAATTATATCAGTTTGTCCATCAGTTTCTAAATTCACAAAGAAAATATTTCAATGGGACAAATTACCTGGATCATTTTAAAACTGAACCTCTATATAATAATGCTGTGTAATGTGGCGTACAGTTACATTTACATGTAAATCTTGACATGATGTACTGTACATTAAGCCTTGTGTTCTTAAGTGTCTTTTAGAAGACAATGTAGCTGTTATGCATAGAGTGATTGAACATCTCCCGCTATATTAAGCATAACATTATTTTACACGTGACTGCTCCAGAAATGATGCACAAATTTGCGGGGCTGCTGTCCAAAATTTTAAGGTCTCCTATAACCTTTTTTCCTCATGTTTGCCCCCATGTGTTCCCTGCGGATACACGAGAGCCCAATTACTGAGTTCACTCAAGCTAGATGCTCCATGCCACTAAAGATCACCTCTTTAGGGCAGCCATTATTTCTGTCGTCACGTAGCGTGTGCTGGGCCAGCAGAGAGAGTTTTCAAAGGAAGCCCTTGTCTCCAAGTCAGCTACTTTGGAGACCGCTGCCCTCATTACTGTATGTTAGTCATCTCACTCTTTGCTCGAAGTTATCGGACTCAGAGCGTATGCAGAAGTCAACCCAAATAAACACAAATACACTGAGATCCCTACAGAGTTTGTGCCTGATGATTAAGAGAGATAAGGGGATAAGTTCACAGAAATATACTTGTGTCTTAATGTATTACCTATGCGTGAAACCAAGCCAGTGTATGTCCTAGCGCAGAAGTTTGTACAAACAAGAAAGTGTTTCAAAATTTGAAAGGTCACCTCTGTGAAATTCAACACTTATTAACTTGCTGGCTTAACCTTAGCATTTTATAGCTTTTTATAGATAGATTTATAGATAGTATATATGTACACACACATACACACACACACACACTGTAGCTTTTAGGGTGTGTTGTAGCTCATCAGTAAAAACTACAATTGGAGTCTGCAATCAATACAGGAGTCACATTCTGTCTATTGTTGCATTATTTCCGCTGATCTCTGATTGTGTTTTTTCCATCTGTTCTAAAAGCTGAGGCCGAGGAGCATTGATCAGGGTGATAAACGGCTGTTTGAAGCCCATATGAAGTCGCTGATGCTTTGGTTCTGACCCAAGAGAAAATTATTCAGTGATTTATACCACAGAGCTTGTGGCTAATGTCTCACATCCCGGTAATTAATGGGATGTTTGAGAGCTTAGTGAGAAATAACTGAGCAGTATTTTAGTAACAGTGTGCAAACTTTTCTGTAAAGGCTGAGGTTGTAATTAAATTTCAAGAAATAACTTGGACTGCGTCTCAACAAGCTAGTATTTTTTGAGTAGGTAGTAAACAGGATACTGATATTTCACTGTAGAATGAAAAGGATATTCTGTTAACTCTAAAATTCAAAGCATACATCTGAATTCTGAAAGGTATTTAGAAACAGACACAAAGAGAGAGTGTGGTCATGTGACCCATGTGGTCGTGAGGCCAATGATTATTATTGAAAGTGCCATTAAAACTCAGCTGGCTCAGCTTAGCTGTATGTGACTCAGTTCCCAACCAGAGAAAACTCATCCAAACTTTAAAGTGCTGTGAAAAGTAGTGGAGCCCAAAGCGCTAATACGTTTCTGGATGAGACGACTGCGTAATGGTCCAAATAAAGCGCCTCTCAGATGCAGAATGATAGTCTATGCAGTCGCGTGATTGGCCAGTTGAGCCGTATAGGTGTGAGAACTGTAGTGCTAAAACGTGCTTGAAGGTTGTTCCATATTATATGCTTTGATTCTCTTCCAGTGGCTCCCTCCACCGTGTCTCCTGTAACCCCCTGGAGGAGAGAGATGGAGATTCTGGTACTGGGGACAGTAAGTTGTGCCTCTGTGGTTTTTCTCATCCTGACTGGCATCATTTGCTACAAGGCCATTAAAAGGTACGACACCATTAACTTCCATTATTTTTAGGTGTTATATGTTACATTTGTTCTTTAATCTGTTTAATTATTGTAATAATTAACTGTCACTTTGGCAGAAATGCCTAAACCAAAGTGGTTATTATTATACTGGTAATATTAATAATATACTGGTTTTATCCAGTGTAATATTAACAAATACTGTACCTGACGAGAACATGACTGTATATTTACACATATTTCCTTATATTACTGTATACATGACCCGTTTAATGTCTTAATGCTGTGATATATCCCATGTGTTTGACATCTTTAGCTGCATGTCCAAATTAAATCAAATAAAATGTGCGAGTTCTGTTTTTATGTAACAATTAATGGCTGTTTTATAACCCAGCAGTCTACAGACACAGCCTTTGGGTCACTGCAGGCCAGATTTCCAGCTTAAACACGGCATTCATCCACCAAAATCCCTCCATAATTAAGCTGATGTTGACTTTTAAAGATTTCACAGGCATTTTATCAGTATCAGCTTCATATTTCCTCAACATAACTTGGCAAAAACATGATCTCTCCAGTGCTTGTGTAAAAACAAGAGGTCTGTTATTGTAGGAAACATGAATTATGAATGTAAATCTGACATTGCAGGCCTTCGCTTTTCAATGTGGAATAAAAGTGTTGATTTATTATTAAGAAAACAAGCAAGTGTTTTGTACTGATGGTGCTATCTGAGGTGAAGTGGAAGCATTGAGCTTTAGCCGCTCTTGCTGTTTGGTACCAGCGACCGAGGGAATGCCAGCCATTGGGGAACAGCTAAAAGGGTTTGCCAAACCAGCTACAGACAGCCAAATGACCTTAGATGCTTCGAATCGCTTGCACAGCTCCAAACCAAACAGGCTTCCAGGCTCTAGGACACGATATAAGACACAGATGATCAGTTGTTGTATGTGGCGTGTTGTGATGTTTTCTCTGTGATAAGTCTCTGTCAGGCGAACATATGTGCTCCTAGCTGTTTGGTTAATTCAGTTAGCAGTGTTTTTAGAATAGGGTGAGGAATTTGATATAAACGGTGACCTTAAATGCAGCCTTGCACAGACAACACAGATTTTTTTTCCTCAGTTTGTGTCATAGCTTTGAGCTGTAATGTTAATTCAAATGTTTTTGCTACATCACATCAAATCTCATAAATTTAGCAAGAATGATCAGGAATTATCAAATATTAGATAAAAATGTGTTGTTTAGCTTGTCACTGGAACTTCAGACAACAGAGTATTTAATAGTAAATTTCTTGCTTAAAGAAAATCCACTCTTGGTTTTGTTGTATAAGTCCCTGCAGCCCTAACCCTAGTAGATTCATTTAGAGTCACTGAGTTGTCTCTGACATGTACGCTATTGTTAAAAGTGAAGTGCTATGATCTATAAATAGTACATAGTAGTTGGCTGAACAGTTGTCTTACATCATTGCAGTTACTGTATTGTGTATTTTAGCGCAACATGAACAGGGAAACTGCCCAGGACTGTCATAAACTGTTGCTTTCCCTCAGGAAACACAAACTGTGTCGTTGGCTATATTTGGTCTGGTTTGTATCAACTTTAAAGTGACTCTCACTTGTTAAATTGATACTATTCAGATTTTCCAGTGAAACTACTTGAGAGAGGATCCAAGCTGTTAATGTTAAAATATTCCAGAGTTCTGGAAATTAATCTTTTATTTATGAAAGCTGAGGATGTCCATTCCTGGCTGCTAATAAAACCCGAGACGTTTTATTACTCTGTGTTTTGGAATTATTCCCCTTGGTGAAACGGTTTGTTATACATCACCATGTTTTTGCCTGAGGATTTGGTTAAAGGAAACTGGCTTCCAAGGGAAAACCCAGCTGGTGGGATTTAACCAGTAATGAGCTTTGCACAGTATTCCAATATAAAGAAATAAGTATTCACTTTAATGCATGAGAATACATCATTTAGCCCCGCCCAATGACCGATGCAAATGCCGCTTCTTCAAACAGTCCCTGAAATGTCCCAGTAAAGGCTCGGATTATTACCCCAATCATTGCTTTATGGCTTGGGCATGTGGCTCACTTATTGTAATGAGTTTAATGGAATTAGCGGCACTGCAGGGGAAAGCTAAAGCAGTTTTATTGAACGGTTACTCAGCGCAAATAGAGAAGAATGAATATTAGGGGAAAGAAATGGCATGCTTTATGATTTCGAGCATGTAAATGAATGATAAAATATCCCAGTCATTCAGGTTCAGTTGAATTTTAGAGCAATTACAGGCTGGACAATATGAGCTAATGTTAATTTAATTAGGTCTAGCTGCATGCATAACATAGGGGAATGTTGGATGATGTCATTAGTTGCCATGATGATGTCATATAACAATGATATTTGCTTATCGGGCATTGCTAAGCAGTTCTTAACTTGTGTTTGTGTTTTTTGTTACAAATTATTCAAAATCACAACAAGACTAAGATGCAATGGAACATGCTAATGTAAACTTGATAGATTAAATTAAAACAATGGCCTGTTGCCCTCAAGTGTGTCTTTAGAAAAAGTCAATTTGATTTTGATGCAGTTATTTAAATAAACGATAATATAGAACAAATACATGAATTGGTAAATAGTAATGTGTTCTTGTCAACAAGAGGGTAAATGTTCTTGTGTTGTTTAATAGATATTACTGGAGATAATTTCAAGCTTTGTGTACTTAAACCTTCTCTTGTTATTGATTATGTTTAGAGTGTGCAAGTGTGTGAGCTACACACACTGTTTCCACTATTAATAGTCTGGGCTATAATTAGGTCACTATCTTTGTATATAACACAGAGGGAAGAGCCAGTGTGTGGTTATATTTAGCTGTGCAGTCAGCATTAGCGGAGGACACAGAGAGTGGCTGTGGGGCTCAGGCCCTGTTTATTCTCTGTCACAGTCTCTGAAAATAGCAGTCTGGTCTCTC